>BJBW01008241.1:70285-134475 GCA_004320125.1 Scolopax mira
GGTTGCCCAGAGAAGCTGTGGCTTCCCCATCCCTGGAGGTGTTCAAGGCCAGGCCGGATGGGATTTTGATCAACCTGGTCTAGTGATAGGTGTCCCTGCCCAGGGCACATGGGTTGGAACTCAATCATCTTCAGAGTCCCTTACAACCCGAACCATTCTATGATTCTCATGGATACCCTGTAAACATGAAAGTCTGCCTATAAACAGGATTTCCACAGTAAAATGTGACAACAAAGAAAATAGTAGCATACATTTTTCCTTTGCTCAGACTACAGCATTTCAGTTTAGTATTTTCCGACCACTGACTGAGTTTGCTGCAATATTAAATTAGAAAGGACAGAAAATCTTGTCTCCTTCTAGCCATTGTTGTCCATATTTATGAAGTAACCTGAATATTTCTTCTCATTTGTGGGTACATCCTTTTCATTTTTATACTGCTGACTGTTCTCAAAAAGCCATGCATGAGATGACAGCATGAAAGCTGGAATTAAATATTTGTTTCTCTCTGTGCAGATAAAGAACTTAATCCATTTCCTTGTCAGAATCGAAATGTGAGGATTTCTCCTTGTGTGACCAAGTCGTATTCTCACTGATTCCAGGTAATAAAGTTCAGTCTTATCTTGTTTTTCTAGTAATTCAAGAGATGTGAAAAAATGTTAATTCCTGGAAAGATTAGGAATGAAGTTTTTGTGTCAGTCTGGTGTGCTGAAGCACTGATTCTTGGGAATGCTGACTATGTGCAGCATATAGAGCCAGCTGGAGCCCACATTTCCTTGAGTACTCCATGGAGAGGAGGGCTATGCTGAGAATTGTGCTCGGAAAGTGGTGCTTTGAGATTTAGTTTGGAAGCCCCGTCATGCTCTTAGTGCTATTTTCCTAGCTACCCTTCTAGAAGAAAATAGAGGAAGTCATTGGTCTTGAGACTATAGCAAAGAACAAATGCTCTTCCTAGGGGCTAGTCTTTGTCAATTGGTCAATTTGGAGCATGATGGTACAAATTTCTCACAGGGCTGGGGTACTTATTCTGTACTCTTATGTGGGGTTATTAAGCTCTGGCTGGGTTATTAAATCAATTCTAGAGCACACTGAACACCAGTGGGATCTTACTTTTACTGTGTGCCTATTCCTATAAAATAAAGTAGCTATGATGTATGTGTATCTTTGGCATATCAGTATTTACAATTATTTTAATCTCTATTATTTAAATTTAGCTATGCTTTTTTCCAGTAATTCTAGGAAATCTTAAATATTGACTACAATATTAGTCAAAAAAGTTTGAGCTAACTGTCCTAGATTTCTAGACTACTTTATTTGAATGTAGTACGTTGCCAATACAGTTGCTGTACTTCAATTATATATAATTGCTCATTAGAAACAGTTTGATTTACTACAGTTTGCAGGCTTTTTTACACAGACCAGGTATATTCTAGTAAAAGGTACTTGGTAGTGATAGTATGCTTTTCAACAGACAGAAGAAAATCAGAAAATAAGTTTACCTGAAGACACAGTAAACCTTGAGAAATTACATTTCTTCCACTAATAATGTAGTCACAACTACAAAGTGTCACAAATTCTGATCTCCTAAAAGTCAAAGGGGAAGCTCCTGCATTCATCAGTAGTTGCCAGGCTTCACTCAAAATCTTGTTTGCCACAGTTTTCCAAGTCCAAGTTATTATTAGTTATATCTCATGTATTCCCCCCTTGTTTTAGCAAGACAGTTTATTTGTGAGAGTTTCTGCTAGATAGTAATCACTCTAGGGTTTTTTTTCCCTCTCTTTTTAAGAAACAGGAGAGGACAGTTAAGAGACAGGACAGTTATTTATTTTGGAAGGAATTATAATTATACAGCTCATTTAAAAAAAAAAAAAGTTTGATTTGTATTTTTTCTTCTGAGTCCATTCATAACTATCATAGAGATTTTTTTAATCTCCACCAGCAACTCCAGTTCTTTCTTTTTTCCTGATTCTGATGTCTAGAATTTTTTTCATTTTATAAGAACATTATTCTACCACAGAAATTTTGTGGTGAAAGGAAAATTGTTCTTTTCTTGGATGGTCCCTTAAAATTATTGTTTCCCTTGAGTGGTATTTGTCTTCTTCAGCTATAAAACATGCTAATTTTTAACAAGCCACCAAGGCACACAAAGTTACATTTTATGACCCAACTTTAATATTTTGGGTCAGTTGCTAAGGCAAAGAAAATTAATGACATTTCAGTGAAACCACTGAGGTAACGTTGCAAAAAGCTACACAAGATAAGCTGTAAGAAAGCAACATTCAAAGTGTCTATTCAACATTTTCTTTAAAGTTTAGTAGAATCAAGGATGCAATGCCATCCTTGTCCTCAAAGTACCATTTAAAAGAGATTAAAGAGGGTCTGAATGTAATTTTTCTCAAGACCGGTTTGATATGTGAAGTAGGAGTGGAGGAAGTGAAGATGCTAGTGAGTTTAGTTATAAGCTACAGCTAAGAAGATTAGGGAAGGAAGCACAGTGTGAGTATTTAATAAAGTGGTAACTGGGGAAGTGAGGAAAAGGCAAAGGAAGCAGAGGAACTGGCCAGGAGGCCTGGAATTAGGAGGAGAGTTCATTTTTCTGACAAAAATTAGGACAGACTTAACCCACTCTTTTCTGCTGCATCCTTCCTTCTGTAGTGTAGCTGGTGGTTTTTTTTCCTTCTGATAAACACAGCATGGTGTCATGACCCTTCTGCTTCACTGTTCTGAATAATACTTACAGAAATACATATAAACACACCTCTATCTCCTGTGTAACAAGCAGGAAGCAACACTGACGCCCTGTGCCAAAGCAGGTGCAGTACTAGTGCTTTGCTTAATAGGATATTGCCAGCCTTTGAACTATATCAAGGGAAAAAAAGCCTCTGTCTTATCACAGATCTCATCTGGTTCATCTACAGGAAGTGGTTTCCTTGCCCAACATCTGTGTTGATTGTTTCAGCTTCCAGGGAGCTGCTATTGTAACTAAAGTCAATTCTTTATAAGAGCTATGTCACCTTAATCCTTATCCCAAGCACTGTCGAGCATGCCCTTAAAAATCCGTGAAAATTAATGAAAGGTTCTTCTAAAACATGCAAACAAATTTTACAATTCCATACTTTCGCTGACAAAGTACTGGTGAATGGGAAAAACAGACTATGTAACTGCAGGTCATCTGTTTACCCAAAGTTAGAGGTCCTATAATGCTTTTGGGGGCCAGAAAAGTGTTAGCTATATTGTGTTTTTATCTTTGTAGAACCCCTAAAGTTCTCCAAACAGTACATCTTCTCTCTTTGTTGAAATTGTTTAAACACATTAAAAGAAAGACCCTTAAGAGAGAAAAAAAAAACTCCACACATTTGTTTACCATGTAAATAAAGTTAAGGAAAATTCTTAATAGTTCACTAGCCAAGTTCTCATAAACCTGCATCATCACAAAGCAATCAGGATGAAGGCTAACTGTTCCTCTCTGGGGTATATATGGTTCCAAAAAAAATACAATAAAATAATTTTGTAAAACCCACAAAAAACCACATTCTAAATTGTGCATAAAGGTATGCATTTAATGTAAAGATTAAACACTGGCATGTAATGAAAATCTGAAACATTAAATTTGGCATTTACAATAGGAGAATCAAAGTAAAATATGTGCAATAAGTATATCCACAACAAATCTGCAAAAGGCATAATTAGCAATCAAAATTAGATTTTTTTTAACCAAAATAAGAATTTAGTTAAGTGAATCCATATCAAAATAGTCATTAGTATTTTTCAGCCATGTTTTATAAGAGAAGAGGTGAGTAATTTACTTTAGTTCTTTAAAATATCTGCGGAAGTCCCATTATAGAAGATTTGAGTGCATAAAAATCTCTGAACTTGGAACATAATTTGTCAATGTGACAGTCCTAAATGGAGATTTTAAAAGCCTTACAGGGCAAATGATGCCTGATTCTTATTAATTTCTCTTAAGAGGTGTTGTCCTTTGCAGGGACTAACTTCAGAAGAGGCACGCAACTATTCCTGCTAGGGAATCTTCTGTTATCAAGCAGAGTGGTCAGAAAAACTGTGTGTCAAGATAAATTGGAAAAAATTTTCAGAAAATTTAAAAATTTAATACAATGCTATCTGTGGAAATTTCTTAAATTCAAAGAGACAGAATAATGAACAGTATGAGAGATAGTTTGAAATATTTTTTTTTTTTTGCAATCTGAAGTTTAACTGACAATTATTGTTCAAATCATAATCATGTCATCAAGTGCTGTCTCTGTGGATAACTCTACACCCATTTCTTCCAGCCAGATATAAGCAATTCTGACTTTGTGCCACTCTAAAATGAGTACATTGTGCTAGATTGATACAGAGACTCTTTAGCATTCTCATTAATTAATTCCTGCAAAAAATCCCTTTTTCTTTTCCCCTCTTCTTCTCTTGGCATCTAAATGAGATTGTTTTCTTTTTCTTTTTGTGTTAACGGCATGCATTTGATGGATGGACAACTCAGTGAATAAGGAACTGGCTGGATGACTGCACTGAAATGGTTGCAGTCAACACCTCAATGTTCAAGTGGAAACCAGTGATAAGTGGCATTCCTCAGGGGTCAGTACTGGGACCAGTACTATTTAACAACTTTGTCAGACACATGGACGGTGGGATGGAGTGCACCCTCAGCAAGTTTGCCAATGACACCAAGCTGTGTGGCACAGTCAACAAGCTGGAGGAAAGGGATGCCATACAGAGGGACCTGAGCAGCCCATAGGAGAAGGGCTTGGGGCTGTTGGTAGATGAGAAGCTCAACATAAGCTGGCAACATGCACTGGCAGCCTAAATCATAAACTATGATTTATTAATTAAAGTTTTAATTTCTTATAGTGTGGGAAGTTTGAGTGTATTTGAGATGTATTGTTTTAATAAACCCTGTCTTTTGTTAGAGTTCACACTTTTCCACAAAGATTCAGCTGATTCTGGGTCAGTGCATAGGAGTTGGGAAATTGCCCTCAGAGTTTACCTGAAAACACAACAGTCTCAGTAATGAATTGTTTTATTGTGAAAGTCACGCCTAGTATGTGGATTCTTTTCCTGAGTTACATTACTGAAGCCCATTGCACATTTATTTACCTGCCTGAGAGGTTGTCTATGTAACAGAGAAAAAATGTTTTGACTGTGATTGATGGTGCAGCTGCCCTTTTTCAGTGATGGGACAAATAAGCTGAGTTGAAGTAGACCTAGCTACAGCAAGGCACTTCTCTCTTTACTGCTTCTTCCTCATTTCTCTTCATTTGGATGAAAAGGCTTTGCTTTAAACAAACTTATTCCCACGGTGTCCTATCTGCTAACCACTTTTCTCATTACTTTCTTCTGTTTTACTTTGAAATTACTTTAGAGACATTACCCCATATGTTAAAGAAAAAAAATTTTTAATAATTCCCATTTTGTGTTCTGCAGGCCAAGGATGACAGATTTAAAAATAAGACTCGTTGGCAAGCACTGAAAAGCATCATTCACCCTTCAGCTGCACTTTCTCTCATATTGTGAGAGAATATTTTGTTTCAGGCTGTTTTCCCTGTGATGATTTCTCTGTTATTCTGTCTTGGCACCTGTTTTAATGCTACAGAAAGACTATAAACAGACAGAAGGACCATAAAATTTATCTTGAAGCTTCTCTACTAATTTCAATGTATTTGACACCATGGCTTTCAGATAAAGGGGACTCAATCATACATCTAAGAGTTCATCTTCTGCCTAGGATGTTTGCTGGGTAAACCCATATAGCTGTCACTAACTTTCCATTGGTTCCATAGCAGGAATTCTGCACCTGATCTTCTCCAAATGACACTCTGGCAGTGAAAAGGATGAATTTACAAGGCATCCAATGATGCAATCCATGTAGTCACAAGCAGTACAAATAAAATATATTAAGTAGTGCACTTGCTAGGGGAAGAGGGAAAATTGTATTTAAAATGCATATATTTCATGACTTGGTCTGCAGTTTATGTGACATTGACATTCAAACATAATATGCAGAAGACTAAATTCACATCCATATAATCACATCTGCAGCTCATTTCCTCCCTCATTTTGGTGGAAGTTTGAGACAAGGCAAAGACCAGCTTTAGAGATGCAAAGGCTGTCATATCATTGCTATTTTTATCTTCTTACCATTTCTACATATGCCTGCATATCTGAGAAGTGGCAACTTCATCATGCTTTCTTATCATGGCACCACTAAGTATTTGCATTTGTTGAGGGTTGGATCACCTTTCTAGATGCAGAAGTACACTTGAGAAATAGGAAAGAATTGCTTACAAACTAATTTATTTGTGTTTGCCTATGGAGAAAAAATTGGTTGACAGTATCAGGCTGAAGCTTTCAGCTTTAATGGAAATTTTTGTTTTCCAGAAGAAAAGAATCCTGCAGGAACTTACATGTTACAAAATCACAGAATCACAGAATGATATGGGGTTGTGCTCTTTATCCTCTGAAGCTGCAAAACTAGAATAATGGAAAGACTAAGATCAAACTGCTTAAGTCTGCTTCTTTTTGCATTTTTCTAATTGCAGTGGAGTCTTCAGAAGCTGATAATGTAATTCCACTAAGAAATGGGTAAAAATCTTGGAAATGGGAAAAATCTTTCCCAGTACCATTGAAAATTTGCAATTACTTTCTATGTAATACAGGTCATTTTATCTCTATAAACCTTGTTTCTAAAGATCTCCTGTTTTCCCCATTTTTCAGAACACAACCTGGAATCTTCCCTCTTTTGGTGACAAAATATGCAACAGAACTACAATACGATCCTTTTGTGTTGCAAAATCATAGGAAAACACTAGAAGGAAGGTGATTTGAGTAAGGAAATATACAGGGAGATGGCCATTTCATGAGGGTGAAATGAGAAAGAAGATGAAGAAACAGGAAAATAAAATTATGGAAATAAATGAAAACAACTTTTGAGACTAAATTAAATATTTAATTTGCTCGAGATAATGTAACCTAATGCTAAGGAGGTAATAATTCTTTCATTTGTCTCTGTTTTCTCTTGAGGGTTTTCCAAGTATCTATAGATTTTTTCCAATATTGCTCTGACACAATTATTCACTGTCTTCTATCTCGCTGGGATGCTTTGTTCTGTCAATGTGTAAAGTTTTTCTAAGTTAGTTAATTAAACCTTACCACAATGACATTTGCATCTATTATAACAGCCTCTTTAGAGTATTCATAGCATCAACAAGATGAGACACCAAGTATATTGGAAATAACAATTACTGACATATTTGTTTTTAGACCCTAGAACATTGTATTACTTTCCTGGTTTTTAATGATCTCACTTGCAGTTTTTATATTATCTATGACTTCTCAGGAAAGTGTTGCTGTAGTTTTATCTCTGGCAACAGCAAAAGAGTGCTTGGATAACAAGTGAAAAATGAAGTTAAAATGGTGAGAATAACCAGGAAGGAATGTAGGACAAAATAGGAAATGCTGCAGTGCTGTAAGTTTACGTGCTTACCAAGAATCCTGGTATTCTGAACATTAGAAATGTAACTCAAATGCCTCATATATTAAGGACATGGAGAACTTCCACAAATTATTCTGGAGGACAACCAAAACCACTTGAGCAACTTCCATGCAAGGATGGAACAGACTGAAAAGATTTCTGAAATACAGGTGAGGATAGTGCTTAGTGAATGAGTTACAGTAAGTGATGTGCAGAAGGAAAGGAGGAGACAATAATTCTCTATTTCTTACACAGAATAAGAAGGCATCCAAAGAAATTGCTAAGTAACAGCAATTGAACTATTTTTTAAGACAACAACAACTCAATTCCTTCTCATGCAGTGTTACTGTGCTTAAAAATTACACATTGATCAGAAAAAAATATAAATGGATTAGAAAAGAAATTAGAAAGGCCCACTGATATATAGTCCAAACACAAGCATTGACCTGGACATCTTTGAACTGATGATTTTCAGAAACTGTGAGGGAAACTTAAGAGATAAGGAGTCATATACCCATCATGTAGCTACGCATTTGCTACTGTCTACTCTTGTAAAAAAGGGAATCTTTAGATGCATCATTGGTATGATTCAGCATGGATGGTTTTATACTCTCTAGAGTATAAATACATACATATATATATATGAATATAGATAGATATATTTATATGGATTCATATAGAGTATAGATTCATCAACAGGTTTAAAAGTCAGTTGCATGTCAAGAATTGAGTTTGGCATCAAGTGTGATGCATTATGACTTAAAATCTCTCCTATAAACCTGGAGTATTTGCCAGAAGAAGAATAGATTTAATGTCCATGGAAATAATTAGAATAAAATAGAATAGCTTTTATAGACTTTTCTAGTCAGAGCATCTAATTCTCCAAAGTGCATCACAGAGTAATTGCATAGATATGAGTAGTGTAATAATTTATCAGCATATGGTGCTTTCACGGTGCACTCAGCACTTTCACATGAAGCCCTCTGTGCCACAGGTGACCGAGAAGGCTGGCCAGCCTCTCTAACTTGACTCTTCTTTTTACCTTCTAATTGGGAAATAAAGACTCTTTCCCTTCCCCTTGTCCTTTAGTTTTTAAATTTATCTTGATATACTTTCAGTGGTGTGCTCCTGAAGATATGCTCCAGTTCAACCTTGTCTCTCCCTTTTCTCTGGAACACTTTATCTTAGGTCCCACTCCAATGATGGTGGAAAGTAACAGTATATCTGTGTAGTTACCATTTGATTTGAAAATTAAATTTTAACAGTGATCTAATTCATATCTTATGAGATGGTATGTGATTTTAAATACAGTGTTTTCTGGGTAGCCACAGGGTCATAGTCATCATGGTCATTCCTTGTGTCATTTCCTGTATGAAATTTCAAAAATTGTCAATCTCCACATACTTCACTATTTATATATACAACCATCTTGAAGATGGTGAGAATAGTCTGTCAGATCCATAAATGTCTGGGGATAGTTATGCAAATGCAAGGAGATAATAAAGTGGCAGTGACAATGCAAAACATATGAGATTTCATGCCCTTCTTAAAAATTTTGTGGAAATTGTGATTCTAGATCTTGGCTTAGTTACTGGTTGAAACTATTCTCTGGTCACCTGGAGAACTATTTGTTCTTGGCCAGGAGAATATCCTTCACAATCTGTCACTTCATTAAATTCCTTTTGACAGAAAAAAATATTCCCTGGAAATGTGATCCTATTAAGGTTTGTTCTTAGGATATTGTAGTGTTATCTATATTATCCCTTCTGTAACAACATACACAAGGATTCAGTAAGAATAAATAGCAGAGCAGCCTTCAGAGAGGTCATACAGTTCCCAAGTATCAAGTCACTCATCGACATATAATTCATATTAAATATGAGTAAGTTTTGTTTTTCCCTTTTTAAAACCCAAGATGTGAAGGCAGAGTTGCTTTCAGCATTTTCACTTTGTGATCTTAGTGTATTCTGTTGGAGTATTTGGTGTGAATAGTGCCTACAAATTTTCTAGCATCAATAGGGAAATGATGCTTTGCACAGACCTTTCCTGCTCTTTTCATTTTTCAGCTAGCTACTTCACATCTTTATTCAACACTGAATGTTAGGCTCAAGAGAAAGAGAATAATCATCCTTCCTCACCAATATTTGGATCAATAGTTCACATTTTTCAGGAACAGCATTGCAATTTGACAATGTCTGCCATTTCCACCAAATGTTCTGAATCCCATATGTAATTAGTCTTTTTTTTCTTTTGCAACATTTTACCCATAAGAGTAGGATCTTTTTTCCTTCAGTTTTCCTGATTTTCTGTATCTTAACAGTGGGAACAGATTACCTTTTTTATAGTGTTCAATTCTGCTTTAATATGGCTAAGGTATAAAGAAGCAGTTTGGATTGAACCGATCAAAATGCTTCATTTTCTGCCTCAGTTACCCAAGTGTTTCAAAGTGAATGCAGCTTTGCTGTTGCAGGTTGTATTTTCACTCACTCTTGGAAACTCACTTTCCTGGAAAACATTTGTACTACCTTTCTGATAATATAGTTCCTCATTTAACAAATTACTCTGAGGAAAAAAGCTGGTTGAATTTGTTAAAAGTATTACTAAGACAGCAGTACGGCCTGTCAAAAAACTGATGTGTTCTTTCTGCCTTCCATGTCTGTGGTGATTTATCTGCAAGATGCAGAAACTCTTAATACTCTTAAAATTATTTTCATGCCACATTAAGTAATCAAGTTTGTAATCCACATGTCTCACTAAGGTTGCTGTTGGTCTTCCCAGAAATGGCACTGTGGTTTAAAATTCCACTTGTGGATTATTTCTATGTTGAAGAAGAAAATAATTTTGATATAGCTGATAGGTCTGGGGTGTCTCCCCTACTGAATGATCTGAGGTGCTCTGAATTGCCACCTTGTAGCACTCTCCTTGACTGAATAGAAAACTCTAGCTTCTAACACATGGATATCCAAACCGTGCTCAGAGCCAGTGTGAATGCCTTCTCTGGAAAGATAATACAAATTCCACACGTTAAAAAGTCAAGACTGTCCAGGATGGATGAAAGATCACACCCTTACCATGTGTTGCAGCTGTTAGGAGAAGATGTCCCCTTACAAGACTAGATAAGGGAACATGCCACAAAGCGCCCTCTGGTCCATCGTTACGTTTGGAGAAAGGAAACAATTAATTAGAGTTCTAAGAATTTCAGCTGGTGTAGAATTTCAATGACTTCTCTGGCAATATTCTGTGGCATCCTCAGCTTTCTTACTGCACAGTTATAAGGGAGTTTTATCTAATAGACTGTAACAAATGGGAAAAAAACTAGGAACTGATTTCTTATACAGAATCCATTTATGTGGCCATGTAAATGCCTTTGGAAATTCTCCACAGGAGCTAAAGTTTTATTTCTGAATTCTTAACTCTTTCTCTAGCTGGTAAATGAGTTCCTCAGGCATTCCAGCCTATGACTCAGATTCTTCGATGTGCTGCAATGTATTTGATTTCTAAATTGTAACTTGGAGGTTAATTACTCACTGATCACAGGTCCTGTAGTCCATACTAGTCAAAAGCAATAAAACTGAAAACTAAGTCAAAATGTCTTTTGGTTCATCATTTTGACAACACCTTAGGCTCTCTTATATTTTTTCCATTACTGGCTTGGCTAATATCTTTGATTTAGTTCTTC
Organism: Scolopax mira; assembly: GCA_004320125.1. Classification (NCBI taxonomy): domain Eukaryota; kingdom Metazoa; phylum Chordata; class Aves; order Charadriiformes; family Scolopacidae; genus Scolopax; species Scolopax mira. The sequence goes on from BJBW01008241.1 coordinate 81,448, forward strand.
CAAAAGTAATAATTGTATCTCTAACAAATTCATCTCCAGCCTCCCTGACATCATCCATTTTCTTGACCTTAACTTCCAGTATATTTTAATGTCTGTATGTGCCCCAAGAAAGAGCCACAGTGCATGAAGGTTGGTATTCAAGAAGTTACAACGACCTAAATTTTAACATGGTTTAAAAAGTCACAGTTAACAAAACTTTTTTTTTTTTTTTAGTACTCATTATTTTCAACATTTGTTCCATTAACTCAGGATGACCACAATTCCCCTACTCCTCTCCAAGAAAGAGGTCTGCTACTCACATATGTCATTTGCTTGGGGACACCAGGTCATATGTGAAAAGGATGGTTTATGAACAAGGGCAACAACTGTGAGAAGTACATTTTGGGTCGGACCTAGGGAACTGAAAGGAATCTTTCTTTGCTTCTGATGAAGGATTCTCTTTGTGTTCAGATGGAAATTCTGACAACATCACAAAAAATTTAAAGCCAATCATCAATCACTGGAAAAACTAAAAAATTCAGAGTCCCTTTCTGCACTAAGCACATAAGCCTGGTTCAGTTTAGTCTCCTGAGAAGCAAGAGAGAGGAAGACATTTGGAAAGAAAACAGAGAGCAGGTGGTACAGAGCAAATTAGAGATATAAAAATTCCATTTGAGACAGAGGCAACAGTGGTGAGAAATGAGGGAGAATACAGACCCTGGTGAGATTTTGTTGGGCCCGTGATCCCGAGGAGATGATTCTAAGTTTTGGAGAAGTCTATGCAACCCAAGCACCTGATGCATGAAGAAAGGTGCAATGGTTTTGAAAAGTAGAGAAAAGAGTTTCTTCTCTGAAATGTGATGTAGCTTTTCCACAAAAGATTGAAGCTTGATCCATAGTCAGCATGGTACTCACCTGTGAAAAAAAAATTAAGTTCAGAAATATCCTTTTTATATGTTAATCTACCTTGAAGCAGGTTCCTATTCTATGCTGGTAGCTGTCATAAAAATCAGCAATGGCTTTTTCAGACAATCTTCCCAATTAGCTAGAAAAGGGCAGCTGAACTGTTAGCTCAACTTCACTGAGCAGATTTTGCTGTAGTAACATTTACTTTGCATTTTGTATGCCCTTACTGTAGGCCTGCTCAGCATAAAAAAAAAAAAAAGACATTTGCTATTAAGGAATTGAAAATACAGTGCCATGTATCCTGTTTTATAATGAGAATATAATAGGTAGCTAATCTTACAACAACATAAAAAAAATTTGACTGATTCTTAAAGTTTAATTTTTCCTGGAAGCTTTGTCAGAAGAAATAAATAACAGCTACATGCAGAAATAAAAAATTCTTCATTGTTTTAGCCTTTATCTGCTTTTCAGAAACCAGAATAGTTTCTTGACATGATGGCTGTAATTTCTTTGCTAGAATTAACAGAATCTTTCCCCTTTTTGTTTGGTTTGAATAGGTTCAATAGTTCTTGGAAAATTCTTGTGTCTTCACGAAACACTGTTTTAAGTTGTATGTACAACTGCTGCTTCTCTTAAAAGTCTGACAAAAATTTAATTATCTGTTATGGCCTGAGTAGACCCATAACAATTTATTGTTGTTTAGACAATTATTCTATCACCCGATGACCCCTTCCCACCTAGAAAGGGGAACTGGGGAAAGCAAGGAAACACGAGGATTGAAGCATAAATACATGATAGGACTAAATAATTAACCAAATAATTACCAAACAATTACCAAATAATTACCAATAATCAATAATTACCAAAGAACCAATATTAATCCCAATACTGATATGAGACATACAATAATTATACTCAGTCAATTGTATCAGTAAGAAGCTGTGCACTCCCAGCAGTAGACAACAAATGTTGGACAACAACAAAAATGGACAATGACTTTAGGAAGAAAGGAAGGGCTCAGGGGTCCAACACTGAGGCAAGGAGTTGTCTGGACCACCACCATCAAGGGAGAGAGAGCTACACAGCAAACTTTTCTAATTTATATTGAATGTAACCTTCATGGTATGAAGTAACCCTGTTGGACAGCCTGGGTCAAAATGCCCAGGCCTTGCTCCTCCTCGTCCCTGCACCTGGCAAGGCCGAAAAACAATGAGACCTTGTATCCCACAGAGCCTGGCTGGCTATAAAGTAAATATTTTCATTAATTTAGACACCAGAGTCTTCTAAAAGCGGAGCAAACATTAGCAAAAAGTGTCATTCAGACCAGGATATTATATTTTTTTTAAAACTCTTACAGACATGTTGCCTCTATCACAGTATTAAGTTGGCATATTTACTAGACTCTCCATGGCCAAGAGAGAGACATGCAGAAAACCTGCAGTGTGGCACATACCTAACCAAATTAGTGTACTCCTGAGAATGACTAATGTGTCGTAATTACTTTAGGAGTCTTCTCTATAGTCAGTCAATGCCACTTCCATCTCATGCCAGTTTTATTTTCAGTGGTAGCTATGGCTCTAACTGCAGAAATAGGTTTTTCAGTGGTCTTAAGCATGGTGACAAATCTGGAGTTTAACAAAATATTTTCAAAAATGTGACTTTGACACATTTTTTACTAATTTAACCAAATATTGTTATATTGATACTTGACTGTCTCCTTTCCCTTTTTGGTATAAACCACCATCACCTACTTCTTTCAACAATTATAATAAAACATTTTTCCAACATTCCAGAAATACCAATAAATCTGGGTATATACTAAGTAATATTTTGGGGAAATTAATTAAACAAGGAGAACACAGAGGCTGTGATTTTCATTCAAAGATTTCTAAATCCTTTGAACAGCAGAGAATAAGTATTACTTTCTGTCATTTCCAAAGAGAATAACTCAGCCATGTGAAATAACAACAGCACTACTTCTTTTCCAGGAAAATAACTTCTACCATATGCTAAAATACAGCAAAGGATTACCTACAGAAATATGTATTTCTTATTGTCTCCACAGAAATCCAGTGAAGGCAAATATAAGTTTGGAGAAATCATTAATTTTCAGTGAACATAGGACTCATGGCTATTACCTTCCCAGTTCTGTGTCCCTGCGGATCAAATGTTGCATTAACTTCCTTTGAGTAGGTAAAGAAATTTCTTTGCATCCATATAAGTTAGCTCAAATAATTGAGTAAATATCTATTGCTGGATATTCTCACTATTTTTATTACATTCCGCCTACTTGATTGTGATGGAAAAGGGTTGTCCCACCTGTCAATTTTATATTGACTTGTATTTTGCTTTATTTATGATAATGTTGAGGGCTTTTGTAGATGTTAAGTAGACTCTGGGACCTGAAAGTAAGAGAAGATAAATCTAGAGATAAGCAAGGTCAAAAACGTGACAGGCAGTTGAGTCTGCAATAGAAGATTACCCTGCACTGTTGTTCCCTTATTTGCTAGATTTCAAATGTTGGTAGTATTATAAATTTTAATAAAAGACTTGATATAGTATTCTTGGGATCTCCCTGCAGCCTTTCATATCCTTTTAAAGAGTATAGAGGTATTCCCCACATCTTCACTGACTGATTTCCAAAGTAGCCTTACAGAAGCATCTTCTAGGATTTTATAATAAGGTCAATTTAGCCATATGATTTTGGGGTCAATAAAAGTCATTACTGGGGGAGATTCCACATGACTTCCTCTAAATAAAAATCAAGAGGAAATTAACTGTGCTGAAAGTGACCTTCAATCAGATTAAATGGTGACCAGAGGGATACCAAAAGACTTTTGAGAAAAGTAGCCAGTCTGGAAAGATTAATAAAAGAACATAACAATGGTTAAGTGTGGGGAAGGACCCTGGAGTGAGCAGGGGGGCACACAGCACCACTCAAACCTGGCTTAATGCTGCCAGATATGTCCCCACAGGCATTGCTACCCCTGCCTAGATGTGATAAAGCATCCTCCCCACCAGACACCATGAGTTGCCAGTGCCCAACATGAGGGATGATAGGAGAGGGGCAGCTCACAGGGATTCACTGCAGGTGTGGGGCTTTGAATCCAAGGGGAATTTCTCACCACCGTGTAGGTTAGCAGGATGTGGGGAGCCACAGGATGTGGAGTACACATCAATCTGAAGCACCTGCATCTCCCAGGGTGTGCAAATATGGGGACCCACAGGACTACGGTGGCAGGTGGAGGAGGGTGGGGAAAGGGGGGAGGAATTTGTGAGGTGAATTTCAACATTGTCCTTCTGTGCTGCAAGGAATGCATTTCAGATTTTACAAGGTGAAAAACAGCATAAATGTTTCATCATTGAGAACACACTCTTTGTCTTGCTCTGTACTGAAATAGTTCATGATTCTTGTTGCCTGCTAAGGCTCAAATCATATGAGGTATCTGCAATTGAACTCAGCTCCAAAGTACTGAAAAGGAAGCTGACTTTTACGTTAAAATATATATAACAAAATACCACACGTCACTTTCCATAGCAGGCAACCATAAAATGACTCTCTTCACCCACCACTGGAATACTAGGGTTGCTTTCGAAATTCTGTGAAACAAGATGTAATATAATCCCACACCTAGATGACTAGGTATGGGAAAGTTTATGACTGATTCTATACTGCATTTAAATGTGAGTATATCAAGGCCTATGTACTCAGTGATATTATGTCATAAATTCTAGAGTGCTGAGGAACACCGATTTAAAAATGCACCCTCCATAAATTGTAATTATTTATTCATGGTGCTTTTACAATAGATTATTTTTTTCTTCTTTGGTAACTATATGCAGATCATTTATTTTGTCCACATGTGGATATTTGCAAAATGGTGTAGGCAATGCATGCTTTATCCTCATATTTTGCTGAAGTTCTCTCAAAAGTTTGTCTTTTAAATATCAAAATTATTTTGAAAGTCTGACAAATTTTGCGGAATGGTTCAAAGACAAATCTCACCATACATATCAACCTATACTGGTTCAAGTTAGTCCCTCATAAAATGTTGCTAATTGCCTACTCTCTAAATTGTGTACCTTAAATTTCAATTGGTTTTTATTTAATTAGAACAGCAGTGGGAAATTAATTCTGTAACTGGAATTACACTGATGAAAAATTTACATTCTTTATCATTCCCATGAAGTTTGATGTGATGGACCATTCAAGCATACTACTCCAGATTTCAATTCCTAGGTTTATTCATGGGAACAGACATGAAATGAAATTAAAGAGTTAGAGATGATCATAACTTCTGAAATATGCATTTTGCAGATTTCATGTACACTTAAGTCTGAAAATGTTTGCCACTTCTGGTAGTTAGTGTCTTGTTGACAACTGTGCCTTTAGAATTCTCCTTCAGGGTGAACAATTTAAATATGTCTTCTGGTAAATAGAAAAAAATAGAGAAAACTTCACTCAGCTTCAGATAACTTGTTTTAGGCAGAGTCTTGCTCTTAACTAATTTGAAATTTTACTTGTAATTTGTAATTTGTAAAAAATATTTCTTAGTGACATGTAAATATAAGAACCTGCCAGGTTCTTAATAAATATAGTCTTAAGGCTATTAAGATAATATATAAGTTTAATCTTCAAATTAAATATAGATAATTATATTAGATACATATTTTTTACTCTATTTTTAATTTCCATGTTATAGTAATAACCACTCTCTCTGACTAGCTGTGTTAGCGGGTAAGTGTGAAACCTGGATCTTCAGCATTACATTACTCCAGTGGTGTTATTTCAGGGTTAAGTCAATTAAAGTTAAGTTTTACTTAACACCTTTTTTAGATCTCAGGGATACTAAAGGGAGCTCATCTCTCCCCTCTACTCTGCCTTAGTGAGGCCACATCTGGAGTACTGTGCCCACTTCTGGGCCCCACACTTCCAGGAACCTACTGCAAAGAGTCCAGAAGAGGGCTTCAAAGATGATCAAGGGAATGGAACAATTCTCTTATGAGGAAAGGCTGAGAGACCTGGGTCTGTTTAGCCTGGAGAAGAGTAGACTGAGAGGGTCTTTTCAACGATTATAAATATCTATATCAATGTTTATAAATATCTAGAAGGCAGGTGTCAAGAGGCTGGCATCAAACTCTTCTCAGTGTGTCTCAATCTCACTCTAGCCTGGTGATGGGACAAGTGGCAACGGACACAAGCTGGAACACAGGAAATTCCATGTCAACATGAAGAAAAACTTTTTTTGCTTTGAGGTAGACAGAGCACTGGAACAGGCTGCCCAGAGAGGTTGTGGTTTCTCCTCTGGAGATATTCAAAACCTGCCTGGATATGTTCCTGTCCAGCCGGCTCTAGGTGAACTGCTTTGGCAGGGGGTTGGACTAGATGATCTCTGAAGGTGCCTACTAATCCCTACAATTCCGTGATTCTATAAAGGATCTTTGTTTTTTGGGGGCAGACCTAAAGAGTTAACACAGGTTGTTCAAGAAGTTTTGTGAATACAGGTAACTGACTGTGAGATAAAGTAAGCGTGGTGTTCTACCTGGAGGTAAAGATACAGATGTAAAGTTCAAAGTCATTTTCCTGAAGGAAAAGCGGACTCATAATCCGCTTATGACTCAGAAACAGTGATCAGGTTCACATTAACTCTTCTGTTTAATTATATTTCATCTCTTGAACAAGGTAAATTAAAGCTGTGATGTCTGTTCTCATGCTGTATAAGCAATTTTTATTCATCCAGGAACTTAAAATAATATAACACTGATGTTTTTATGAATAGTCGAAGCAAAATGGGAGATCACTACCCAGTTGACCAAAAGCACTAATAGACCTGCTCAAATGGAACGAGTTCTGGCACAAGAATACCCACCCTGCAGAAGAATAATTTAGAAAACAATTTCTCAACCCCCATATGCTTCAGTGAGTGACCTGCTAGAATATTCATTACACAGAGCCATTTCCTTGAATATATCTAATAGGAACAATTTTTGCATTCATAGCCCTTCTGGAAGATCTGTAAATGCACCACAAAGACAAGGAAACTATTTATTCTTATGTTAAAAATCACTTTCATGAATGCAAGTCTGAATGTGATTTAAGAATACTTGATATTTAATGGAAGCATGACCTAAGCCTTAAGCCACAGATAATGCAGGTTATCTATTAATTTGGTCACAAGCCTCAATGGCCGTTTATCATTGAATATATTTACTGGCTTTTCTTAATCAACATTTTTTGCAGAAATTGTAGTATCACTTTTTAAGACAGTGTTGTGCTTTTATTTGAAAAGTTATTTATTTTTTTCTTCAGCGGAGCACTCATCCATAAAATAGCAAACTTGGTAAATACTGTGTCTGTGGGGCATCAAGCTTGAAAAGCTTGTCAGCAGAACCAAGTTTTCCAGTTTTCAGACTGTTCCAGTTCACTGGTTGGATCTATGAGGTAAGAACAATTTGAGCATAGGTCAGGATCCTGCTGTCATTATTTTTACAGCAAGTTTCATGAGCATGCTCGCCCTGAAGTGGTACTCTGAGAATGGCAGAACTGGTATGGCACGGAGCTAGTGTGCATGGAAGGAATAATTTGACTAGAAATGTAAATGGAAGCACTTAGGTAGTGTATACATTAGCAACTATAATCTTTTCATATGGTTAACTATTCATTATGTAAGACATTCGGGCTACTTTAATATGAAATAAAGTTATGCAAAAGAAATAAGATAATCATGGAATAATGGAAAATATACTTGAGCTATCACATTGAATTCTTATCAGCATGTTTCTATAGAAGGAAAAGTACTTACTCTTGCTGAAAAGGTGCTAAGAAGGGTGAAGAGAGTGTGGTAGCATATTTTATGTAATGAATTGGGGATACTCAAGGAGAAATATTCATGTTTCTCCTGGCATAACAGAAGTAGATTATCTCCAGAATGATAGCATTTATATGTGCATGCTTAAGTCTACATATACATGGCAGATTTTTAAATCTATTTTAAATTTTAATGTTCTTATACCTACCAGTAAGTTGCAGTACAAGTGAACTAATTCAGATATCCACAATACCACTATTGCATGTTATCATCTTCGAGAGTATCAATAAGGTTTACCACAATTTTAGTAACTTTAATAGATGAACATCTTAGAAATATCTTTGCAAAATGTTTAATAGATACTTTATTTTCTTTGCAAATTGACAATCTGCATGGCATTAAATTCTTTTCATTCTATTCCTCCATCTTGAAGCAGTGACTGGAGTCTTGGGAGTCTCACTAATAGAGTTTCCTAACACTGTTCATCCTTAACTAATATTAGATTAATTTTTCTTTTCTTCATTTAACATATATGAAATTAAATTTTAATCCACACCTCGTCTATTAAGCTAGAAGGAGAAAAATTCTATATTTGTCTTCTACTAGTAGATAGGACTTTGGATTCAAGGAGGATCTATTTTCACATTTAATGGCATGTAGTAGCTTCTGCAGTTCCCTTACACCCATTTGCTTGCTCTGGTTCTCAGGTTTCCACTGCAGCAGCAGAGATGTTTTTTTAGTATTTCTTTTTACTTTTTTTTTTAAAAGAATACTTTACTCAAGACTTATCACTCTAAAGCCAGTTGTGTTCTTAGGTCTGACGGTCCACAGTTGCTTTCTCTGGTTCAGTGCGTACTACATACAAAGCTGTCCTGTTACAATAGAGGAGATAGTCGTGGTTAAGAAGGAACTGGAGTGAAGACAAGACACTTGAAATCTCCAAGGCAATGAAATCAAGATTACAGTCTACAGCAAGAGAGATTCAGACTATCATATCTGAAAGGATAAAACTTTTTTATTACAACCAGGATTAAATTCTTAAGACAGCTGACAGTAAGATGAAATCAGAATTTTGCCAAATTCTCCAGAGTCAAAACTGGCTATATTTAAGAATTCCATCTAAATTTTTTTTAAATACTTGGAAATTACAATTTGATTTTCAAAATAACAAAACTGGCTATATTTAAGAATTCCATCTAAATTTTTTTTAAATACTTGGAAATTACAATTTGATTTTCAAAATAACTTAAGGTAGGTTGGCTTAAAAATGTGTTAAATCATTCACTTATTTGGGGAAATGGCCCAAAATAGCTCTGGTTTAACTCCCTGTAAAAACATGTCATATATTCTGGGTTCTTTTTCTTTTAGCTGAAATGCACTTCTAAAGTGAATTCTAAATGAAAAAATGAATTTTGCAATAAGAAAGAAATACGCATGTGAAAATAGCTGCTTTGCTTTAAACTTCTGCATGAGTGCAAGTAAAATCATGTGTAGGCATCAACAAACTCATACATGAGCCTCATGTGGATCTGTTCCTCATCTTCAGTTCAATCTTGACTTTTTACTGCTAAAGCTATGGCTGCAATACAATTTTTTTTCACAGGCACTGGCCTAAAGACTCTCACACTCAAAGACTATGGAGCATTCGTGGAGTTTGATAAAGGTTGTGTGGTGGCTCGACCTTGGCTGGTGCTCAGACCATGCTCAGACCCTTCTTTAGTTGCCATACTTGGCCCTTTACCTCCAGCCTCATTAGTAGTGGGCCTGGTTTTATCCCCTTCCTCCTTTGATTATAGCTTAAAGCCCTGTCCATGAGCCTTGCTAACTCTTGCCCTAGTACGCTTTCCCTCTTTTGGGATAGGGTTTTCCCATCCTTTGGGAAACAGCAGACCCGGCATCCTGTAAATCAAACTGTGATCAGAGAACCCAAAGCCCTGCTGGTAGCACCAGTTGTGGAGGCAACCATTGATCTGTCTGGTCTTCTTGCTAACACATTCATCAGTCCCCAAAACTGAGGGGGAAAGGGAGAACATTATCTGTGCTCCCAAGCCCTTGACAAGTCATCCCAAGTCCCTGAAATCTTTCTTCGTTGCCATCAGACTTCTTCTCTCTAACTCATCACTGTAAGATCAAAAGAGGGTGATAATCTGAGGGCTGTATCAGGTCAGGAAGCTCTCTGGTTCTATTTTTAACACAGGCCCAGGGAGGCAGCAGACCAACCTGTGAGAAGGGTCCATCCTGCACATGGGACCCTCAGTTCCCCTCAGAATGGAACCAGCTGTAAGTATTGCCCTCCTCTTGCTCCTCACAGAAGCTGTCTTAATACCTGGAGCTGGCTGCTTCAGCAAACTCCCTGGGTGGGGCTTTATCAGCATCATCCATTCTCTCATCATCTATCTCCAGAGGTCTGAATCTGTTCTATATGAGCACCTGGGAAGGCAGGGGAGGTTGGAGGGGACTCTCCTGATACCCCAAGCAGGTACCTGTTTCTATTGCCCTCATCCTCTCCTAGTTCCCCTCCCTTTGCCGCGTGACAAGAGGGCAAGGGATCCTCTGCCTCTCCTGGAGCCTCCACCTGCATTTTTTTCCCTAAGGATGGCAGGGTGTGCCTCCACCAATCCATTTCCCTTTCACATTCCCAAACGGGCCTCAACCTTTCCACTCCCTCCTTCATCTCAGCCCCCAGGCTGAGCAGACCATTCCCCTGCTCACAGCACACCCAGGCGCTCCCTTTGCTGTCCTTCTGCCGGAGTGACACTCCAAGCAGCCCTCATCACCTGGACAGCTGCATGTCTCTGTGGTAGGTCAGGTTGGGTCACTTTCTTCCTTTCGGCTGTAGCTACAGACTGAGTGGAGACCCCCTCTGGGTGGTTTCTTTCCAGGCACTGAAGTTGTCCCCCTCATGAAGCTGACTTACTGGAGGGAATGGCTGGAATTTATCCATGCTGCACTCCAGGTGCTCTCCCACAATTCTTCTTCAGGCTCTGGGCATCTGTTGCTGGCACTGGCTTCAAACTTGTTGAAGTGGGATGCATTATGGATCCCTATCCCCAGAAGCCCTCTGCATGAGTCTGACAAGCCTATGACCGAAGATGGTCTTCTCCTTCTCTGATGGATGACCCCATTCGGCCCCCAGTAGACCTAGTTTCTCAAAGGTGTCCCATGGTCCCAAGTATCCAAAGCCCTGGCTGTGGCACCAGTCCTGTTATCTATTGACCCACCAGATTCAACTGGCCCTTTCAAACCCATTCCCTTTGACCAGGAGGACTGAAGAAGAGCAATCTGCACTCTGCAATCCTTTATCCCAGGGTTCTGTAATGCTTAGTTATGGTGTTAATATTGTTCCTTTGAAGATAACAGGGATTTTCTTTAAAGAACATATGCCTAAATTTTCCACTATTAAACCCTGATGTAGTCTGGTTGCATGTGAGGTTTCCTTGTTTATCTGTCTCCTAAAGTTCTGTTGTCTCCTGTACTTTTATGCAAACTTTGATCAAAAGCACGAGGAAAAAAGTAATTTGGGCACAACAGCAGATGGCATTGCTCATCTTCTTAAGATGAAGACAACCTCTGTCAATGTTCAGTCCAAGAGAAGACTTGATTCAAGTTCACTTGGTCTAATAACCCCTTATCTTGCCTTTGAGAAAGATTACCATCATATAGGGCAAATTATACCAAAAAGGTGCAGAAGCTGTAGGATACTACAGAAGACATGCTGCAGTAATGTACTAAGTAGCAGAGCTAAGAGGAGGTATAACTACATTGCTCCTTTGATTACAGCATCTGGAGATGTGTCGCAATATATCTTTAGAAATGATGAGGCCCAAAGTAACTGCAATGGACTGTAATAGAAATTATAATTTTTTACTATATATATATTTCAAGAGCAAAATACTGTAATAAGGGGAAAAAAAAGGAGGCAGTAGAAAATTATGGAGAGGACTGTTAGAAAACATGGGGGTGAAACTAGGAAAAAAAGCATATTTAACAGAAATAGGGAAAGAGAAAAGTTCAAAGGAAAGAAATAAGCAGAGGACAGAAGCAGGTGAAGAAATGCAGAGTAAAAAGTTAAAGAATCTGAAGGTGACAAACAGAAAAGAAGTAGAAAGAATAACAGAAAAGAAGAGTGAAAAAATTGTGAAAGATAAATAGAAGAGAAAAGGTAAAGAAAGTAATAAGAATGAAAGGAACCATAAAATATGAATGTTCCTGCTCCTAAAGCACTGTTCTATTTATAATATTCCAAGATGTGAGACTTTCTTTAGGTCATTAATATTAATGATTTTATTTAAAATTTATTTTGAGGTATTTAGTGTTTTCCAGGTTGTTGTCACTGAATAACAAATAATTAAAAGAAAAAAAATCACTCCAGAAGGAACAGATCTGAACGTACCAAAGCATATGGGGAGAAGTCTGCAGGGACAGAAGCTTGGAGAAAGAAAGGCATAAGAAAGAATAACAACAGAAAACAACAAATAGAAAGTGAGAGACTGAAAATTAGAGGGTGGAATGCAACTGAAAGCCAGAAAAAAATCAAAAGAAGTTTTATGGAATATGAACTTCCTAACAAATGTTCATTTAATGCCAAGAGCAGTATATATTTTCTATTTACTGTATTTAAATAAATAATTTAACAAGCTCTCCTTTAAGTAAACATGCTGCTGATGGTTTAGCTTTTTCTTCCTTTTTTTTTTTTAATTTTCTTTTAATCACTAAAACACTTTCCATGAGTGCGAATTCTAAAACCAGAACATTTGGAAATTCCTCAGTGTTTGCTGTCTTTCCTATTATTATTTTTAATCAGATCAATAGGATAGTTTGGTTTGACAAAGAGGGAATATTCCCATGGCGGAGACAAATAACCTAATGCCCATTTCCAGAACTTGTGACATTTGCAATAACACACAAAAGTACGAAGACTAGTTTTTTGGAAGGTAGTTCTCCAGGCACAGTTGCCAGATATTTTTGCAGGGAGTAGATGGCCCATAATTATCTCCTGGTATAACAGCCTAGCAAGTCATGCACCCTCCTAAAATACAAAATATTTGTTTTCAAGTAAACGTAGCCTGATTTGGGCCATTTTCCAAAGGAGTATCTGTAGTATTTTATGTTCAGTGTTCCAGCATGAATCACAAACCTGATGGATCTATTCTAAGAAAATTTACCGAAGTAAAAGCATTATGTGTTTCAACAAATTCCCCACTCAGTGAGGCAGTAGTCATCATACTGTTATAATGAAATAGCAATCCCTTTCTTAAGCATCATTTAAATTATTACTCATTCTAACAATAACGATAGTTGCTTTTATAGAAAAATACTTTAAATTTGACTGATTAATGGAAAAAAAGACTTGGCTGTTAAAATGTCTATGCTTTTGAACATATAATGGGAAAAAATAGTATATATTATATATATGATATTACATAATTATATATAAATATTATAAAAGCATTATATTATATATATGCAAATTATATGTACACAGTTTTCTCAAGTCTTTAGTACAAGGCATGATGTGACTCCTCAAGCAGTGTCTTCTGCAAGGGTCCCAACTCTTGTTAAGTTGTTAGCAAAGCCAGGGTTACTAATGAACAGATGAGGCAGTTGCCCAAAAAACCAGACTGTTAGGAGGGAGAAATAAGCCCCCATTAATGGTCAGACATTCTGCATCATTCCAGGCAGAAAAATCTCACTCAGCACCTTCAGCTTCATATCCCCTTCACACAGCACAGGAGGAGAGCAGAAATCAGGAAAGGATCCAATAACCAGAGCAACTACCCACAATTGTCTCCTTTTGAATCAGAAATGGGTTCACAGGGATGGCTTTAGAATTTTATGGATGGGCTGGCCACCAACATGGTCCTATTGAAAAGAAAAATAAGGAGTTGGGAAGTAGGGACATCATGTGGTCCTGCTAAAAATAAGTGATCTTTGCAGTATCTACAATCAAGAGCAAAAATATTGGCATCACACAGACATCCTACCTCACAGTTACTTTTTTGTCATCCATACAATTCAATTTTGCCTGAATTGCCTAAAATCTTGTCCATTAAAAACCTATAAGGTTTCCTTGATTAGAATAGAAAAAATAATAATATTTGTTTTGTTGTTTCAGAACTCACATGCCTTCTTTAAAATACCTAAGCATTTGCATTCACAATAGTTTGACCTTTTCCTATTTGTAAATATAGTCACAGCAGCTGAAACAGAATTTCTTTACCTATAATTAAACCCTTTGCCTGTTCAAAGTAGAACTCACTATTAGTTATGGAAAACATACAGAATGATCTTATCAGATGGGGACAGAGAAGGTGGAATCACTGCCAAGGAAGCAAATCCATATATCTGGGTTTTTTTTTCTGGAGAACATCAGAGCTTACTGTTCCTTGATTTCTTTCCTTTTTATGTTAAAATAAGCATAGGTAATAACCTGCAATTATTTCACTTGCTCTAATCCAGCATCACAGAATCTCAGAAAGGTAGGGGTTGGAGGGGATGTTCAGAGATCACCTAGTCCAACCCTCCTGCCAAAGCATGGTCATCTAGAGCAGGTCGGACAGCAATGCATCCAGGGGGGGTTTGAATATGTCCAGAGGAGGAGATTCCACAACCTCTCTGGGCAGCTTGTTCCAGTGCTCTGTCATCCTCAAAGTAAAGAAGTTTTTCCTCATGTTGAGATGGAACTTCCTGTGTCTCCAGTTTGTGCCTCTTCTCTTGTTGCTGGGCACCACTGAAAAGATTCTGGCTTCATCCTCTTGACACCCATTCAGTCTTCTCTTCTCCAAGGTAAACAAACACACACAGGTCTCTCAGCCTTTCCTCATAAGAGAGATGCTCCAGTCCCTTGATCATCTTTGTAGCCTTCTGCTGGACTGTCTCCAGTAATTCCACATCTTTCTTGAACTGGGGAGCCCAGAACTGAAGAAAAGCAGATTTAGATTGGATCTTTGGAATAAGTTCTTTCCAATGAGGATGGTGGAGCACTGGAACAGGTTGGCCAGGGAGGTGGTTGAAGCCCCTTCTTTGGAGACATTCAAGTTGAGGCTCGACAAGGCCCTGGGCAACTGGTCTAGTTGGGGGTGTCCCTGCTGACTGCGGGGGGGTCAGACTAGATGGCCTTTGGAGGTCCCTTCTGGCCGAGATGATTCTATGATTCTAACTGGGCACAGTACTCCAGATGGGGCCTCACCAGGGCAGAGAGTGAGGATGATCTCTCTCAACCTGCTGGACATTCTCTTTTTAATGCACTCCAGGATACCATTGTCATTCTTGGACACAAGGGCACATTGCTGGCTTAATGTCAACTTCTTGTCCACTAGGACTCCCGGGTCTTCCTCCACAGAGCTGCTTTCCAGCAGGTCAGCCTGTAACCTGTAGTAGTGCAGGGGGTTATTCTTCCCTTGATGCAGGACCCTACACTTGTTGAACTTCACTATATTCCTCTCCAGCCTGTCCAGGTCTTGCTGACCAAGACCTGGAGCTTGGGAGCAAAGCCTTCTGGTATGTCAGCCACCCCTCCCAGTTTTGTGTCCTCAGCAAACTGAAGTATCTTCAGGCATGTGTCTAAAACAGTGAAAGTCATTTCCTACACAGACTTCCAAAAAAACCCAACTATTAAGATTTGGTGTGCTGTTTTATTTCCCTAGAGAATACATCTTAATATTTTCTGGCATACATTTACTTGGGATCAGCAAAAGTGCACTTGTGTAGAGATAGTATAACTGAATTCATGTTTTTGCCTGCAGGATCTTTGTTATTCATAATATTGCATTAAAAAGGAAAAATATTTTTAGGAGATGAAGGGGAACTTGGGAACATAACATCACACTGGCAAAATGAGCATATTTGATACAGAATAATATAGAGGCAAAGGATATGACCTATAGTATTTTTAAACCATAGGCTTTTCAAATACAACTGAAGGTTTTATACAGCTTAGCATTTTTTCATGTTGAAATGTAACTGTTATAGAAGTGCCATATATACTTTTTGTGGAGCAATGCTTCTCACTCTATGAAGCTAGTTCTGCTTTGAGCAGAAATCTAAACTGTATGACCTCCAAAAGTCCTTTCCAACCAGAATTTTTCTATTACTCTAAGGCACACTAACAATAAACACCAACATTAACATGAGAACAACTTCTACCTCTGCCTGTTTACTTTTAAGGAGAAGTTTCATAGATTAGCATGGTCTCCAAGTGTTTTACTTGCCAGAACCTCAGGATATCTTAAAGATTTTAATGTGTTGAGTCAATTTAATCTGGACATTTTGTCTAGTTACAGCTTAAAAACATGACTTTAAAGCTGTTACCATTTTCTTCTAGCTAAATTGTCTTAAAACCTCACAACATTTAGAGCAGAGAGGCTTTATAAAAAGGGTACAACTAAAGCAATTATAACACTACGGAATTTTATCTCCTACTTCCCTTGCATTTTTAAATCTCATAATAGGTAATCTGCAAAGATGTTGCTTCAGTACCAGGATACAAATACTGTGCCCATATTATAACATAACAGCTAAAAAATACAGGATGGAGAAAATGTATTTTCAGGCTTGATTGCTTCCTTTGAAAACTAATATCATTTTCCTCTAGGACACACAATTTACAGTATGCTTTCCCTACCAAACACAAAAATAATCCATCCCTGAGAAGTTTCTACTCTTTATCCAGTAAATTGTTTCGGGAACTCCTATTGTATGGGAACTATATTGTATGTATTGTATGGAGAGGTTTCCATTTTTATGATCTCTATCTCAATCTTACACACCTTATGCTTCCATTTCAGAAGACAGGCTGAAGAATTTAGGTTAACCAAGCAATATTTCAAAATTCATGATCTTGAAAATGAGATAGTCATTAGAGGAAGTTGTCAGTAGATTTCTTACATTAATTTCATTGCCACCTGCAGCACAGAATACATTACATGTTCAGAATAAATCCAAATAATTTCGCTGCTGTTTTTTAGTCTCAGTTTGTCCCTTCTTTAAGCTTTTTATCATTAGTCAGAATGTACATGTTATAGCATCTCTGTGAAAAATGGGAAGGATTGTGACATGACACATGTGCCTTTGCTTTCAAGACTGTCATGGGGTACTCAGTGACTATTTTTGCCTCAGACTTCCACTGTGAGTCTATCCACATCACAGAAGGCAGGCACTGGGAGACCTACAGGCTGGATGGGGCTTTGAGCAACCTACTCTGGTGGAGGTGCCTCTGCCCATGGCAAAGACCTGTGATACCTTCCTTTTGTTCAACTGCATTTTTGGAGCCTCTACCCATAAATACATGCATCCGAAATTATGTTTTTTCAGAATTATCCTAATGAACAAATGTGCCTGATTCACAGAAATCGAATAAGGTAGCTGAAAACAACAAAGCTTCAGCCCTCCTTCCTACAACAAAAAAGGTATAGTCAACAGGTAAAAACCTCAGGATAACTATCAATTAGTATCTTTGTGTAATGGTCTCCCTCTCCTATTCATGTAACCTTTTTCATTGGATTGAAGTTAGCCCTCTTCTCAAGGAAGCAGGCATTTATTGTTGCCCAAGTATAATCAAGGAGTTCATCCTTTGCTTGCCAGTGTGTTAACTGAGCTGCTATTTATCCTAGCTGATTTGATTGCTCTAATGCAATCAAACAGTAGGAACTCACTTCAAAGTTGAGTTCACTTGTAGTTAAAAATTTGGATTTAGGGATGGGGTGTGGCTTTTCGGTACAGTAATTCAATACGGACTGTGCTTGCACAAGAATGTGATTCCAAAGTGGTGAAATAAAGCGTAAGGTATGTAAATGAAGCATTCTGTATTGAAAACAGAATTATCCCATCATAAATGAGTATTCATAAATAAGTATTAAATGATTTTATGTCACTAGATCATTTCTAGAGCTTGTGACAATTATAACATAGAAGAGGACTAAAACTAAGTTTCTTAAAGGTCCTTTATATATACATATGTCTTTTCATACTTCTTTTCACCATATGAGATCTTGAAATATTGGCAATTGACTTGGCAATATATTGTCTGCCTATTAGAAAGGAAATAGAAGCCAGAAAGCTTCAGCAGCAGACAAAGAAGAACTGAAAAAATTCATGTATTATAACAAAATCTCCTGGCCTATGAACACAGCATAATTATTACAATTGACTTACAATGAGTGAGCACAACTTTTCAGAAAGGGATCTCTATTTCCTGTGCCAGCATAACAGAGAAAGAAAGGATGTTTTATGATGATATGCTTATCACACGTGTACACTTTTTTGATAAACAAATAGTAGACAAGTATGTTTGTGCTTCAGGAATGCCAACTACTGTCCAGGTGAAGGACACTTGAGAACATTCTCCTTGGAGGTAAAAGATATTTTTTATTTTTAATAGGTAATGGGGATTTTATATTATTTCTTCTGACTTTCTTAAGTAATATAAGAATCCATTCTGTACTTATCATGTTCCTTTAAGAGAAAAAAATACACCAAAAAAATAGGAGGAGTATTTTTCATGGAACTAAATTCGTTTTCTATTTGTAACAAACTATGGATAGCTAAACGCATAAAAGACATGATACGGATTTGTAGATTATGTACCCATTAAAGATGCATCATTTTGCCGAGTGAACGTTACAAATGAGCTGAAAAAGGGTAACATAATCAGCTATTACATTGCAAGGCCATCTGACTTACACTCTGCCTCTATGCTCATGCATAGCCTCCTGCTCGTACAGGAAGCACTTGAGCATGGAAGTAGATTTTCAGTGAGCTGTTTTCCAACCCATTCAGAAGAGCTCAGTCAGGATTTCTTTAGTCTTGACAGACCAAAATTATCATAACTTTTTGTGCCTTTCCTAAATGCATTTCAATATCTAAACTATGCAGAAAGTCATCGAGGTGAAAACTGATAAAAAAAAAAAAATTAACTCATTAGAATATTGAACCTAACATTTTTTGTGATATGCACACCCATTTAGTATTACTCAGAAAGCTAATCCCTGCTCTATGTTGAAATTTTATCATATTCAGAAACTCTGAGTACAAACTTGCATATTTCTTTGTCATTTTAAGGTTTTAGATAATGGAGAAGAAGAATTTGTCATTTCATTGGCATCAACACATGCTGGACTTCTCCAGGTGAAAGTCTGACTGAAATGTTTTCTTCTAAGAATAAAATATCAGTCAACCTTTTCTCATATGGAAATTGAGTACAAACTTTCCTTAATACTGAAAAAAATACAGTAGATTATTTTTTCTCCCCTCTAGTTCCATTTCCAATGAAAGACATGTACAATAATATTTTTGTAAAAAATAGCCTGAGTCTAAAGATGGAATTGCATATACATGCTGTGTCTGTACTTAAATAAAACAACAAACAAAAATAAACAAACAAACAAAAAAGAAAGCAACCAAGAACCCAAACTAAAACCAAACTAAAACAAAAAAACACCAAAAAAATCACCACACCAAGGAAAAAATCCAAGGGAGGGAGAAAGAAAGAAAGAGAAGAAAGGAGGAAGGATTTATGTCATTTATTTTATTCCAATTAACTACTTACTTTTTAAGATTAAAGATTACTGAGATTAGAGATAGAGATTGTTGCTTCAAAATTAAGGTTGCTGAGGTTTTAATTTGTATGCATGGATTGTTTTTTACCACAAGTTATGATCCTTCACAATTGTTTCATCCTAACTTCATGCTGTAGGAATATTTATTTTTGATACCATCACTCCAATGAGGTAATATTAGTAAGTTAGGTGATTTTGTGGGAAGTGAGTTCTGCTTTATAACAAATAGTTTTGCAAGTTTAAAAAGTGAAGGGAAAATAGGAATTTAAACTGCAATGGTATTCAACATAAGGAAAGTGAATTCAAAATGTAAAGTTACTAAGTTTTTCCTTGGTCTTTGATATCTTCTATGATTTGAACATAAAACAATATTTGGTTGCCTTAGTTTGTTATATTTTTATATCCAGAATAAAACGGAATGTTCCCTTAATTATAAAAGTATAATCAGTGATAGTTTCTCAGCACCTCACCTGTGGGTTTCTAGCTGGCGGTTGACTGTAGCTGGCAGTCAAAAAGACTCCAAAAGTGCTCTGATTTGGTCCTTCCTTCAGTGTTAGTAATATCCAGGGGGAACGGATGATGCAAAAAGCATCACAGGCAGGGCGGAAGGCTGCAATAATTTGAGATTCTCAAAGGCATTCTTATGAGGTTTTCAACTGTGTAAATTGCTGTACTTCCAGGTACTTCATTAGTGCTGTGACTGCTTACAACAGCAAGAGCTAAACTGCCTGGCTCATTCTCTTTACACAAGTTCTGCTTGCCTGTCGTAGATTTCTTTACATGATTTATGGACTAGTTTAGTAACCACTAGCTCTGAGAATAGCATCTTCAGCATAAGAATTCTTGTAAGGAATAAGAGGTTGTTTCTAGGAGAGACAGAAATAATAATGTTCCAACAAAAATTATATTTATGAACACGAATATATCTTCTTTGCCCTATTAAGGTATTGTGATCTTTGTGAAATCAACCAGCAATAGTATGGGAAATATATATTGATTTTTTTTCTGTTAAGTCTACTGGCCCAATTTTATCTTATTCTTGCAAAGAAGTGTGATGTATAATGAATAAACATGAGATCCTACATTCACAAATTCATATGCATAATTTTTGTTAGTTAAAAGGATGAAATATAAAGAGGATAATAATCTGTAGCAAATCCTCATGAATTTCAGATTTTCTTAGTTACAAAACTCAGCACCACTGAATTCTGCCGACACAGCATAACATATTCTATTCACCTTGGGAATTTGACTATGGGAAAACTTAACCAAATGAGAATAACAGGAAGCAAATTATAGGTATTCCCAATGGAACTGGGTAAGCTGCTGGTCGTTTTCTCTCTGGTGAATACTCTGTCTCATTGGCCAGTATCTGGTTATTAGTAAATAAAAGCATCAATGTTTTTCCTTATTTTTTGCTTTTCTCTCTTCTTCCCTAAGAGCAGCTTTGAATTACCCAGGCAAAAAAGGTGTCATATATGTATACATTGCTTTTTATTCCATATAATTTTCTAGGACCTGAGTTCAGCCAATGAGTTTGCCTACAAAAATCAAGTCAAATGTTATTCTTCCTTCCTGTAAAGATAGTATTTTCTTTCTGAGTGGCTTAAATGATTGCTGAAATGGCATGATTTAAAACTAGTTCCAGAAATAAATAGGGGTAATTTATTTACTTCACGTAGTAGTCAGCATTATAGTCATGTGGAACAGTGTCCTTGTTTGTTGATTTAGTTCAAATAAGATAGTTTCTATGTAATTTTGTATGTATTTGACACAGGGAGCATTTGTTGCTATGGCTTAAAATCAGTCTTGTTAGGGAGCTAACACACATAGCATTTTGCATACAATTAAAGTAAAAGAAAAAAGAATATATTATTAGTCCCTCAGTTGGTGATAAAAACTAAAAAAAATGAGCAAAAATAAACAACTCAAAATCAATCATGACATCCACTTTAGGTACAACAGGATCTCTTGTATGTGACTTCATAACCAGGAGAAAGCTGATATTGTTGCTTCTGCTTACACTGCATGAATATGTTGAGAGAAACATGAGCAACATGAGCAAATTTGCACAAAATTATCACAAATGACCGTATCTCAGAAACCGAATGCTATTATTTCCATATCTCACTTTTATGCATGTAATAAACTTTATACTATATTTACATGTAACCTACAAAATTATTGCACTTTGTCTTTACTGATTCTTTTCCTAAAATCATAATTCCCTGTATCACTCAGTCCTCAGAAATTCCCAATTATTTCTGCAGGTATTGCTCATGTGTAAAGATCTATAATCCTGCAGTTTGTATCTGTAGAGGTTAGGAATGCCAGTCAGAATCAACAGATTTATGGTATGGATAAGGTACTAACTGCACATACAGAAAATATGACATTGAATACAGCACAGTATTTTTGTGAGTAGTCTGGGAAGTACATAAAAATGTAACTGTGCTGTAGAAATATATTGGACAATTCACAGATGAAAATGCCAGATTTTATTGGCAGATCCTTAGAAATACTTTCAGATTTCTTAGGTAATTTCATGTTAACTCACAGGAGTCTGTTGGACAGCATCTCAGTCTTGGCAGACCTTTGTGGTTTGTTGTCCCACTTGAGCCTAAAATCCCACTATGCTCATAATTACGCTTTTTGATGAGCTGTGTCTCTGATAACACTAATTCCTTCTTCCTTATAGATCAAGGGAAGTGCAGAGATTGTAGATAGTGTTCTTCTTTGCACATAGATACAAGTAGATGTACGTAGATGTAGTCTTATGTATGACAGAGCAATGGTTTTCAACATCTTCTAATCTATAGACTCTTAAAAATTTTTTAATACAGATGCCAGCTGTATAGATTTAATGAGTTTTCTGACACCGGTTTGTCAGTTCTTTTTCATTTCCATTTATAAGTAGTCCATGGTCTTTCTAACCCTAGGATCTAGACATCAGAGAAGATCTAGCGATACCAAAGTGGCTAGTCTGCTCCCTCCTGCTTTCTTCAAATTCACATTGATTTTGTCTGCAGCTGTATGCTCAAAGCACTACCCTGGAAAGCTGTGTTCATTTTCTCTGGTCTGCTACAATGAAACTTAAACACTCCAATACTTCAAGAATAGTAGCTCAACAGAAAGGAACAAGAGCCTTCTTTTGGAGTGGCCTAAGGAGAAGATGGGACTGCAGGGAGGACAACCTCCAAATAAACAATTAGACTGACAAAAAAAACACACAAGATAAGAAGTACCAAGAGCAGAGAAGACAGTGCATTTTGGGTGGGGAGGAACTGTGTATAAATCCCACAGGCACAATTGAGGAAATTTGCATAAACAAGAAGACATGCCCACTTCATATCTAAGTTATCTAAGTGCTCTCCAGCATGATCACCTTGACCAGTGTGTGACCCAATGCAAGCAGGATGCAGGAACAACCACAAAACCACAGATGAAAGGCAAAGAACAAATTTTATCTTGATACCCCAAGGATTAGGGAATGTCTGAAGCAGCACCCAGGCAGAGGCATGCAAGCAGGGGACAGGGGCACCACGGAACAAGAGAGAGTTCTTATTAGCAAGAGAGTCCTTGTTAGCAAGGGAGTGAGAGAGCGAGAGCTCACGCTTGTTCTTCTCACCTGCATTTCAAGGATTCAGGCAAGCAAAATTTTCTGCTGTGCTTTGATCCTCTTCAGCAGCAGGGCAGGAATCTCAGGTGTGTTCCATAAGGTGTCCCTGGGTGCATCCCAGACCTTTGTTATCCCTGTGAAGATGTTCTACTTGTTGTGCACATAAAACTAGACAACAACTAGTGGGATACATGTGTTTTCCAGCACCCCAAGCTCGAGTCACTTGGGTTGTGTTTATAAGCTTTCTCACCAATCTTCTGTTACTTTCCCACAGCCAGCAACTAAGAACCACGAAGGATCACAGTCAACAGGGATCACTACACAGTATCAGTTCCATGGAATTGTGCACTCATAGCAAATTTATGACTAATAGCTTTAACGATGAAAATCAATACTGTATAAGGCGTTTGCATGAGCTCTGCTGCCAATGAATTCAGTGAAGTTTGAAGCCAGTTTTATTGGTCAGCCTTCTAAAGCACACTCATCACTTTTGCTCTGATATATGTATATGTGTGCATACCCACTCCAAGATGGTCATAAAATACTAAGTCTTGAGAAATAGGAGGAGCAAAGAACCTTTTTAATTTTTTCATCTATGAAGAAATTAAATCATGACTTCAAATCCTGCTAAATACTTGAGAATTCTTTTAAGAAAAATATAATTAATGTCTTTCAAAAGGCACAAAAATTTTTACTGCAAGTTTTTATGCAAATGTGTCAAAGGATGTTAAGTGGCTGTCACCTCCAGCAGCCCCACGACCCAGAGATTCCTCCTGCCTTACTTTTAGGAACCCATTGAATCCCTACAGTTCTAAATCATTGAGACCAGTCTAGTTACTATACCTGTAATGTAGTTTCTCTCTTCAGTCTTTGGTCATTTAATAAAAATTATTTAAACCAGGCAAGCAGGAAACTGGAAGTTGGGAAAATGTGTAGAAAAGGCAGTGTAATAATTGCTCCTTGAAAAACCAATTTTGAACATAGTATAGCCACAAATAGTGATGGATATGTTACTAAAAAATCATTATATCACCTGTTGTATACAGTACAGATGATATTTTTAATTAAAGAGTTTCTGGCCAGGTATAAGGGACAGTAGGTCAAAATATTTCTTGGAAGGCTGCAGACTTCCCTTCTTAGTAGCACTCTTTGATTGCTGCCTTCTTAGTTTTCCCTAAGGCTTGCTTGGAACTTTTCAAAATTCTTAGAACTAGAGCAAAGAATTACTTTACTGCATGGATACTAAAAGAATATTTCTTTCTGCTACACTGAGTATTAAAATATTGAAAGACAAGTAACTCCAGACAAAACTAAAGCCTGGTACAGGATCAACTCCATCATCAAGCTGATAACAAAAGTTGCTGACAGTGCTGTGTTTGAATAATTTGTTCTCCAGAAGATGGATTAGACCGTTTGATTCAAAGAGACTATGTTGTTGGTAAATTTAGACATAATGATACTGCTAGAGACTTCTGGATTTAGTTTTGCTAATATAGATCTGGCTAATGTATTCAAAAAAAAAAAAAAAGAAAAGATGTCAAGACATGTTAAATCAAGTAGATAAGTGCATTTCACTCTAATGAGATGTAAAATGCAACAATTTAATGATTTTCTGCTGGACTGGTAGTTTCTGATCACTTAGTGAATTAGTGGGATCATATGTTTAAAATTATGCTACCTATGAATGCATATTGAGTAACCTGAAATGATAAGTTGCAAAATAGATATATCTCACTTGTACTTAAAACTTGAAAGTTTTTAAAACATCAGTCAGGAAGCTCTTCCTGGAACTTAGACTCTATCAGATGCAATTTCAAATTTACAGTGAAATCAAAAATGGAAAATATTTGGAGAACAGATTTACAAATATAATAAAGAGGAATAAAGAAGTACCAGAATTTTTCCTGATCCAAATTTATCTAATTTCATGCTTAAATACCCATTTACATCCTCATAAAATGCTCAGTAAAGCTGTCATTAATTTGATCTGCGCCTTTAATCACATTTCATAGATTGTTTTCAATTTTATCCTGCAGAATACCATCTGTTTCGCTTCTACAGCTTGCACCTCTATATTCATTCAGTGGCTTTGTAGGAAAAATAAGAGAAATGTGGTCTCCTGTAAAAATCAGTTATTTCTTGATTTGTAGCTTGTGGGAAAGGGATGTCAGTAAACTAAGTGATCAGCCATGAATGTCCACAGCAGATTAAGTCTGCACTAGCTCATGTTTGGATCTCTAGTTCTCAGCTTCATTTTGCAAATGGTGCTGATAACTATATAGGAATGAAAAGACAACCTACCAGCTCTTTGGTTGATTTAAAACAGGTGAGTGGAAAAATACCAGACGAGATCCTGAAATACTGTATATTTAAAGAGGTAACTTTTACTAGTAGCAGGATGAAAAACAACTAAATTCTAGTGTTGCAGTTTTATTCACAAAATATAATTTAATGTAAGAGTACTGTATTTCTGTCCCTCTTGACCAGAGATTGATGTGGTATCCTAAGTGAGATTAAAATTCAGCCAGTGTTTATTACAAATAAGACCTCTTTGCAATCACTTTCAAACTTCTGGAAAGGAGAGACAATCCATTACTGAAGAACACTGAGAAGTAATTTCATGCAGCAATTTCCTTGTATATTAGTCTGGTTTTTCTCAATTTTCTTTTGCACCTTCTGCCCCCAAAATTATTATCAGGACAAAGGGCAATGGTTTTAAAACAAAAGAAAGTAGATTTAGAATAGATATAAGGATTTTTATTTTTTTTTACAGTGTATGGTGAGAAAATGGCACAGATTTTCCAGAGAAATTGTGGATGCCCTATTATTAGAATTGTTCATGGTAAAGTTGATCTGGTGAGAGATGTCCCTGCCTGTGGCAGGGGGTTGGATTAGATGATCTTTAAAGGTCCCTTCCAACCCAAACCATTTTTATAATCATCTTGCTAGATGATTCTCACAGTGAACACATGTTCCCACCAGGGAAGAGGAAGAACAAGGCAAATAACTATGGTATTGTCTTTGACTGATCTCACCACCTCCAGCTATTTTCAGCTCACAGCATTCCTGCATTGGATTTTGTTTCTCTGTATTTAGAATCTCCCACAAGATTTCTCTGTTTGCTCATTGATTTGATGTATTGCTGTTATCTCATGACTCTCACTTGTCATGAATGAATGATTGAGATCACTTAAAGAACCGCTGTCAAATGTATTAGCAAAATGATTTTAATATGATATTGCAAAAGTGTGACTTAACAAAGTTTGATAGTAAGGTTCACTCTATTAATTTCGACATGGGAAAATATAAAAAGGAAAATTGAATTATGCTCAAGTTAGAATGATTCACAGAGATCAAGGACACAAAGGGTAAGGGAGACCATCCCACTGAGTCAAGATGTTCAGAATGGGCTCCCTTTTTTTCTAAACTCCTTCTCATAGAGGAGTCTATATGTGAATGGATCCAGACTTAGTCCTGGGTTTGGACATTAGCCTTGATTCAGCATGTATTCACCGTTACCAAAGCAAAATCAAGATTATTCTACTACAGGGTTATGTGCAATAGTAGTCAATTACCAAAGATCTCCCGTTGGTAAAAGGTCTTTCTGCCTCAAGGAGCAATCTTGAGAGGCATCCCACCTCAAGGGGAGATCACCACCATGCAGCCACACTGCCGAGCATGGAACACGCAACGATGGCTCACTTAGGTTGTCATATTTATGGGATGATGTGGTTGGCTTGTAGTCATATTGCATGCCATGGAAAAGGTATGCATGAGACTCCTTGTACCCACACCTTTATTTTCTGATAAATGAGTTTCGGAAAAGCCGTCTGTTATTTATGTGTAAATCTCATGACTGGTGTTCCAAACTCATCTGTATTAATGTTTAGTGTGTCCTTTGTGGGTTTTTGGAGAACAGGCTGAACTAGAAAAGTTCTTGGCCCAGCTACAGCTCAGGCCGTTATTTCCCTTGGAGCCTGTACCAAACTATTGCTATTTTGGTAAAGGGGTTGAATGCATCCATCATATCACTATGACTAACTGTGAAATTTAGCTGAAAGAAGTGTTGAATTTTGAAGCAGAATACATATTTTGTGCACTCTTGAGAATTTTCCTTTTCAGAAAGAATCAAAGTCAATTTTACCTTTGTGAGAAGATAATGTGCAAAACACACATTTTCAAGTACAGAATAAGAAAAAGTTAGAGGTTTGGGGTAATAGTTGAGGAAAAGTTGTTAAGGCTGGTGAAAAGGCTATTGTGCAACTTGCAAACTTTAAATGAGGACCATCGAGAAGAAAGAAAACTGTGTCATGTAAATCTGTAAAAATTAACCCATCTGTACTCAAGACTAAGGTAAAAGAAACTTCATGCTGCTCAGAGTAAGACTTGGGGATCCTGATGACTCATTATAAATTCCTCTCTCTTACTCTGCTTGAGGAAGAATGAAAGTTGGTCTTAGGACTCAGACATTGGAAAGCTGAACATAACACCAAGGACAGCTGTACTACTAAAAGGTTTCCTATAAATAAAACTTTGAGATCACTACAGATCAAATTTTAAAAAAAATAAATCTAAATCTACAAAAAAAAAAAGGAGGAAATGGACAAACTATTTTAAACAATATTTTTTTCTCAGTTGTTTGTTACTACTCAGCCTTATAAAAAATATTCATTTTTAAATATTTTTAGCAGAACATGCCTATACTTGAATAGGTAAGTCAATACAAAGCTCCTCTTTTATTGAGAGAGAACACATCCCTACACAAGACCTTCTGGTTTATCCTTTCACTATCAAGAGAAGAAAACCTTCAATGGTAACATTATAACCAAAGAGAACTTATTTCCAGAATATCTTAACTTCTACCTTAATCTCATCCTTCAAAAGATATTAATCAAAACCACCTGTGAATAATTTTTGTCCCATGGCAAGAACTTCTACTCAGAGAATTTCTGCTTAAAATAATCCCAAATTGTGATGGTGGCATCAGTGAATTAAATGAGCAATGTAGACTGGATAACCCTCACTAACAATCCTTATCCATCAATTTGTCTTCCCGCAAGGCAGTCCATTTCCACAGATTTCAGGAATCTGTAGATTCCTGCAGGAAATGCAGGAAATTATATCCTGCATTGTCCCCCTAAAAAAGAATCTCCTGTCATCTCTGTGGAGTCATCATTCCATCATCTTCCATTGTGGAGTTTGTAGTTTTCTCTTCTATATTTGCTTTCAAGAGACCAGATCTATTGCCTGAACTCAGCAGGTCGGTGAGTTCCTCTCTCAAAAGACACTATCACCAGCTTGAAGGCTGGTCTCACTGTCTTTGCCTTAATCTGTAGTCATCATGTTATATATATATATATGTAGGGGCCCTATAGTCACAGATTATCTTGAGCCTGATCACTTACTCCTACAACATTCTTCATTGTTTCTTTGCTTGCAAAGCAAGTACTCCTTTTATTTCACACAGTTTTGATTCTGGCATTCTCTGCTGCTGCAGGTTCAGTCCAAGGGTGGAATCACCATCTTGACACGTATCTCAGACCTGAAAATAATAAAAAGAACTGAGGAGTATATCTTCTCCAGTCTTTTGGTGCTGTGATCTTTTATAATGTCATCCTTACTATAGCTTCAGGAATTTTCTCATATAATACCTATTTGTTGTCTGTTTTTATAGTTGCAAATTTCTAAATCTTCTGGGCTAGTTAAGCCATGTTTTAAGTTTGTTTTTTAAGCAACAAATGCAGCTTTGGGCCATACGTTGCTATTATGGTCGATACTGACAGCTATGGCTTTCAATACATATATATGTTTTTAAATGAGAACAAGGTAAGGATAAGTGATCCCTTCCCAAGAAGAGGTGTACATCAACAACTCTACTCTGTGCTTCTTTCAATTTTGCCTCGAACAAAATATTGTTTAGTTTTAGATAGGCATCCCCATTTTCCTATTTCTCAACTGGCTGCTTTTGCCTGTTAAGTTCCATTTCTATGCTCTCTGTTCCTCACCCATTTGGCAAATTTATGTGATTTGCTCTCTGTGTAAGACATCCCATTTTGTGCAGCGCAGTGAATTTTGTTCTGTAGCTAAAGTATTGGTAAGGTACCTCTTACAGTGGTGTGTAAGAATTGAAAGCTAACTTGCTATGCAGCAGCTTGAAACAGATTGCTAAATACTTTGCATCTATGTGGCTTTTTACTCTGTCCAAGCCACTCTGAGTTCATTGACAGTCTTCAATTTTTTTTCTTCATTTTCCTTCCTTCTCAGATGCCTTTCATGAAATCTACCTCTCCATCTATTTGGGGGGCTTGTTGGGTGCTCTGATCCTTGTAGATATATATATCTTTCAGCTGTTTTCCTGGATGTCATTTTATGGACAGTATACATAAGAAAATAAATCTGGATTAATGTGGAAAAGGAATGTAAAGAATTTTACTGAGAATTTTTCAAATTCAAGAGTAACAATATATTATATTCTTACCTGATCTACTGAAAGGTCTCCCCTCCCATGGCAGGAGGGTTGATCTAGAGGGTCTAGAGGATCAAGACAAACCGTTCTATGATTCTATGATTATATTAAAGTGCACCTATTAGAATGGAAAAATACTATTTTCCCATAATGTAAGCAAACTCCCATTCCTTCCAGAAAGTTTGTGTCTTTGATTAAAGGTCTTTCATTCTAAATAATCTAACTGCCATGAGCAAATGCTGATACAGAAAATGAGGAAAATGTGAGCTGCTACGTTAAATTGACTTCCTTTCTTAGTTACCATGGCAATACAGTCTTCCTGTGGGGGAAACTTTCTCATATTATAGCTATGTAATTGCTAATGTCTCCTCTATTATTAGAGCTATATTGAGCACACTTTGTCAGTTTTCTGTAGCATGCTGCAACACTAAAAAATAGTTTCTTAAGGCCATCTGATTGTCTGGTTGTTTGGAAAGGGCTGTATATAAGGATTGGGTTTTCAGCAGCTCTGGATAAAGCATGCACTCAGACAGAGCATTGATTTTGAGAGCATTCATTGTTTCCCAATAGTGTGAGGAATGCAAGCTCTGATTATTAAGAAAACAAATCAGCAAGCAGCCTACTGAGAAGCAGAAGTGTCTTCATTCTGCATTTGCTTGGTGCAAATGAATTGCTTAGTGCACCGAATTCACATGTACAACATGAGCTGATTTTTGGCTTGATACAAAGAGCAAACAAGTCTCTTGGATCTTGAGGCTTTTGAAAGGTATATTACTCTTCAAACACAGTGAGGAATCCAGCAATTTGAGCTAATTTAGCTTGAAGCACCTGAGCGTTAGCAATGAATTCTGTATTGCTTTTACCCTTTGCTGATCTCTTTTTAGCTCCACAAATCTGTAGTCTCAATCCTAGACATTTTCTAACTCCAGGCACAACTTACCTAGCAATAGATGTCATCCTGTACATGAGAACCCCCACAAAACCCTTCATTTAGTCCATTTTTTTTTATTTCCTCTTTCCCACTTCTCTTTTTTTTTTTCTTTCCCTCCCTTTTAAGTGTATTATTAAACTAACGTTCACCTATTCTTATTCATTTCCAATGTTTTTAGCACATCCAGGGGCATTTCAAAAAGATCAAGTCATAGTCATTACATTTTTATTGGTAGGATATGTTTCCAACCTAATTCCAGTCTTGCAATAGTGCACGCTATCATGCTTTTGCATCTGTTCTTGATAGCAGTCCACTCTTTATCTCAGTGATTCTGTTTTCATTTTGTTTGAAATACTTGCTTCTTTACTAAAGAATATGTCATTATCTACACTATCTATAGTATTAAGCTATTGAGGAACAGAGTTTCTTTTCCTATGTGAGCTATAGCAGCAATGATCTATTGTGCTTAACAACCAGAAATAAATTATCCTGGTTTTCTCCTTTAACCTGTAAAACGTTTCAGGAATATGCCTAAATGTCAAGCTATTTTGGTTAAATACGCATGGACTTATGGAGTCACCTAGACTAATTTCAGCATCCCAACAGTCAGACATAACATGACGCAGAGGAAATCTTTGGATTCTACCTGATTTCTTGTCTTTAAAAGGTGGTGAGAAATTCTTCAGCGAGTTTATGCGGTTTATACAGGGGCACAGCTCTGTTGCTGTTCGACCAATAAGCAAGAAATAGCTATTTCTTCTGGATAAATACAGCTAGAGGCAATACTATGTTGACTTCTTATTTAAAAATTAATTCAAATTGTTTTTATTGTATCTGCTTAATGTCATAGATATCAGATAACAGCAATGGAAGAATTACTGGGTCTGAACTAATCCAAATTGAAGGCAACCACTGAATGTTTCTGTTTCTTTCATTGGGAGGAGCTAGAAGTACCTTCAGGTAGACACAGGAACATCAATCTCCAACAGATCTGAGGTCAAAGCGTGCAGAATTGAAGTGACAATGGGTAAGAACATGGGACTGGGATATGACAACAAAACAATGTTAGGACTTCACAGTTTAGATAAATTGCCTGACCACATAACCTATTAAATATGTATTGTCTGTTTCTCTTGTATTTAATGAGTATGCATCCTTGAATTCGAATTCAAATTGTTCTCAGTTTTACCTACTGACTTAAGAAATGCTTCCAGAGTCATATTTATAGATGTGAACATTAATGTAAAAGAAATGTGAAGACTCATAGAATCATAGAATTGCCTAGGTAGGAAAGGACCTTTCAGATCATCTAGTCCAACCATCAGCCTAACACGGACAAAATCCACCACTAACCCACGTCCCTCAGCACTACATCTACCCATCTTTTAAATACCTGCAGAGATGGTGACTCAACCACTTCCCTGGGCAGCCTGTCTCAATGCTTAATAACCCTTTCAATGTAAGAATTTTTCCTCATATCCAATCTAAATCTCCCCTTGCACAACTTGAGGCCATTTTGTCTTGCCCTATCACCTGTTACTTGGGAGAAAAGAGTGATGCCTGCCTCTCTACAACCTCCTTTCAGGTATTTGAAAAGAATGATAAGGTGTTTCCTCAGGCTCCTTTTCTCTAGGCTAAACAATTCCAGCTCCCTCCTCATAAGAATAATAAGATCCTCATCTCCAAGGACATGATCTGCTTTGAACATTGAATCCGTGATTTATGCTCTCAATTTTTGGCAACGAATGCACCTGTTGAGGTTCTTACTGTATAGGTTGTTAAGTGCCAAATGCTAAATAATGACTGAGAAAACTTAAAATTCACAGGTACCTTCAAATTATAGGCTGTAGTTTACTTTTGACTGTAATGCTTTGGGGGAGTGATATTACCCAGGATGGCTGATCAGCTTCATGAATTTCAAAAACTGAAGATGGATATTTTAACGCTATTTTCCCACCATTTTTGTTAAGGTAGTGAATTGCATAGTCACATGGGATTTTTTTCTGTCTTCCTTTATATAAAATTAGTTTTGGAAGCAATAAGGACTGGAAATCTCAGAAGAAATACTAATCTTACAAGAATTCTAATCGAGTCTTGTGGGTCTCAAAAGAGCACAAATACTTTGGATAAACAAACATTAAGATGTTGCTTTTTTTCTAGCTTCCAGTATACCTTTTCATGTTCTTTCACAAAGATATGATGAAAAATATTTTGCCATTTTGGGCACTTGTTATTTAATGTTGTGTTCTTAAAATATGTAAGAAGATAGAATCTTAGGACTTAAGAAATATCTACCTTGCTCGGTACAATTCTCTTTCTAACCTTCGAGTTCCCAAATATCTCTACAGGTGTGGACTTCCACTGTTAATCATCTTCAGATTCTATTCCAAAAACATCTAAAATAAAAATACCCAATTTTTCATCAGCTTTAGTATGTATTATTTGCAATCTTTATATTTAGAGACTTCTTCTGATTAGAATAAATAATGAGTAGTAGATATCTGTTCTGGAAGCTCTGTGCCTTGCCCACTGAGAGCTTTCCCATCCCTGACTGTTCTTTATTTTTTCTGATTCTCTGAGCATGTTGAGAATATTCCTTCACAATAGTTCTGTGCCATTAAGCATGTTTTTTGTTCTGCTTTCAAGATGACTTTGTCCCTTTGCCTACAGTTGGCTGGATGTGAAGGGGACAATACTAATATTATGGATTTATTTGAGTTGTGCTGTAAATGTCAACAAATTCTGCTTGCAAATATACCTTTATGCCAACTTTTAGTCAAAAGATGGTAGGGAAATACTCATCTCAGATAAAAAGATGTACATCCAAGCAAACACTTGTACTTCCTTTTGCACAAACCATTTTGCTATCTCTTTCTATCAGTTAATTTGCTTTGTTTCTTCAGTATTTCTGTGGGGAATGCATGGTTACTAGCGGATCTATTACTTAAAGACAAGCATTGCAACAAGATTGAAGGACTGCCCTTCTCCTCCTTAGTGGGTATCTCCACAGCTACTTCCTATAGTCTCTACAAAAGGCTGACTGTTCCATCCAATGTCAAATATCATTTCTCAAAGAAATAAATCAGATCTGAACTGTGTAGGACTGAGTAGAGAAAGCATGTGAATTTAATAAAGGAATTTATTCTGAACATGTCAACATGACCTCAAAAGCATTTATCATATGTCTCAAGACGTAGGGTTTCAGTAAGGTGTCTGAAATGCTAGCTTTAATGTCAGCTAAATTGGCTTATAAGAGAGGAGATGCTGTCACCTTCTAAGTTGGGGATATATGTCTTCAATAATCACTTGTTCTTGACATACCTTTTAGGTTATGAATGTATATTTCTTAGCTTATCCATTTGTGATTTTTTGAGGAACAACTTAAAGACTCTAGCTATTTTTCTCCTTCAGTGATACAAGTAATAATAAAAAGGTACATTGCGTCTGAAAAGAATGTTTAAATGCCTTCTGTGGCAAATGGGGAAGTGAGGGTGGACGTACCAAATCTCACTAGAAATAAACTTATATTTATGAAAATATTTTTCCTGAATAATTCCCTCCAGTAGAATTTTGTGAGCGTTTTCATTGGGTGGCACAATTTCCTTGCAGCCTCTGAACAATATTTGCTGTGGTGATTTCTTTCTATTCTCCAAAGCAGCAGTTCAGTAATTCTTTTTTTAACACCTGAAGATGTCCTCGGTCCTCTACAGCTGCTATACCAAAAGCCAACTGATAACCTTTCAGGTCTTTAAAATACCCTCTCTTGTGGTAGTCTATGCCAAGGATGCACGGACCATCTGGGTCAGTCACAATTTATCCCCATTTAGGCTCACTTTGGCCTCCAATACACTGAGTTCTTGAGACCCACCTGTCACTCCAGAAATAGTAACAGATTCTGTCCTTTTATGATTCAATGGCAATAGGATACACTGTGCACCAGTGTCCACAAGGTCTGTATACTTTTATGGCTCTAATGTGCCAGAGTATCTAATCCACATGGTCCAATAAACTGCGTTATCCCTCTCCTTTTCCTGACTGGAGGCAAGACCCCTCTAATATTGAGCATGGTACCCACAATTTGCAGGTAAGTTCCTACCTAGACCAGAGAACTGTTCACCGTGGACCAGAGCAGCCATCCTCCTGGAAAAAATTGTGTCTTCTCTCTGTTTCTCCTACTCATGTACTCATGCCTAAAGGACCAAATCAGGTTGTCTTTCCTACTTCCCCATGTCCTCTCCCTGGTCATAAAGGCAATGCCACAGGATATCTCATGGCATGGTCTGCCTCACTTGAGCCAGTCTCAGAGTGTCTTCTCCTAACAGCTGTGACATGGGTCCATGCAGGGGAAGAGCAGGACATCCTGGACAGTTTGTCATTTTATCAAACAGTTTATCAAACACTTTCTCATTTTTCTCTCATTTTCACAATCATTTTCTCAATTTGCTCAGCCATTTTCTGGCCATTTTCTTGGGTTTCTCAGACAGTTTTTCCATGGCTGCTACAGTGAGGGAAGCCACTCTGATAGCCACTCCATTTACAATTGGTGTATCTGCATCAGATCCTTCTTAGACCATTGTTGTCAATGTCAGGGAACACATTGGTGCTGCACTCTGCACACAAACTTCTGCAACATAGGTTGTTTCCATAGCATGTCTTCAGGGTTTACATTCACTCACCAATTACCATAAATCACCTCTCGCATAGCTAATTTTCTCAGGTACTTAATACCTTTCTCCATGGTGGCCCATTTGCTCAGGTGGCATTCTTAATATCATCCTTAAAGGGATACCTGCCCTTTAATGGCTGACTTGAGTGGCCCCTAGAGACTGTGTGATTTTCTCCCAATTGCTTTATCAATACCTCCATCTCTGGTCAGGTTTCCCAAATGTTTAGCTTCTCTGCCTTCTAAGTCTATGCTATTGGC
This sequence comes from Scolopax mira, assembly GCA_004320125.1. NCBI lineage: Eukaryota > Metazoa > Chordata > Aves > Charadriiformes > Scolopacidae > Scolopax > Scolopax mira. Next base: position 116,637 of record BJBW01008241.1, read on the forward strand.
CCCATTATCCCATCATCGGAGCAGCCAGAAGATAAGTATCTCACCTTCATGACAGCTAATGTCCTTTCTCATATTTTGCAAGTCCTTCATAGTGAAGGATTTCATGATTACAAAATTAGATTCAGATTACTGCATCTGATTCCTCCTCCTGCACTAATTCTGCCCAAGGAGGACTCTCTTCCTGATCCATATTAGAAAGCCCCTTTCCTTTGTCTGTTTAGAAGGCCCTTCTTCTGCTTCTTCATCAGAAGAATTCTCTCCCATGCTATCTGTTGGTCACTCTGGGAAGGAAACTTTACTACAGAGTGCTTCTGCCTGTTACCTTTTCACCTTCATGAAATAACACTTTGATTCCTTAAACCGAAGCATCAGGATATTCCTCTCTTGTGGATATGCTATATCCACAAGATATAGCTATATCTATATCCGCAAGCTGCTATATCTGTATGGTTTCCAATATATAAGTAGTATCTGTGGAATAATTTATTCAACAGATATTTTAATTGGGCTGTAGTTTCCTGTTCCTTCCCCAGAATTCTCCTGCAGCAAGATGATTTACCTTGTGTTTTGACAGCAAATGATTACTCATGTATAAATTCCAAATGGTGAGGAGGCATTACAGTATGAGAGTTGTCTTTCCAGCTATATATGTGAAACAAGAGTGACATCTAGTAGTCAGTTCTGGTAAACACAGGTACATTTATCTTGTAATTAGATTTCCTGTCCTGTAATGAAGTGCTGTAAAATTACTTCTCTTCCACTTACAATGGAAAGCACCACTCATTTGTGCAGCTACGGTACTTTATACACAAGAATTATTCAAACCTCGCAGCATTCTTGTTAGGAATTTTTAAAACCAATTCCATTTTGAAGTTGGGTAAACAGAGTAAGTATAAAATGGCTTATCCAAAGTCCCCCAAATTTCTGTGAAATAATTAGGAACAGAACCTAATTTTGACTACAATTGACTTACTCTTTCCATAAGTTACACTATCTATCTTGAATTATCAGGTATGAAATTATTTCCTCCATTGCTGATGTAGTATGGCAAAAACCATCTCCTGATTGCACTAGATTTACAGTCTACAGGTAAAAATGCATAACTTATGTTCTGAAATCCATACGTAGGCAAGCATAACAGCACTCTGTTGGCATTTGCCTCTCCAGAGGAATGCAAAGAGCACAATGGCAAATGCAGTTTTCCATCCCCTGGGATACATTATTGCTATAGTATTTGTGAGTACCAGCTATGAATTCTAAGCTTTGGGGTTTGATCCTTGGGACAAGAACTTGTTTTTTGCCTGTGTTCATTCAAACTACCTTTTGAAAACTTTGGCCTACATAGTCTTTTATACACTTAGTAGCACTTAGAGTCTGACTATGATTAAGATCCTAAATTTTAGTACAGTACACTTTCAATTGCTTAAGGAATTAGTGGATTGGACCCCTATGAAACTCTCTTTGGGAATAAAGGAGCAGAACAGACTGGCAGCTATTGAAAGATGTTTTTCTTAGAGCACAAGAACTCCCAATTCCCATTTTCAAGAAATCAAGCAAGGGACGTAGAATACCAGCATGGGATACCACCTGGGTATGATGGAATCAGGAAAGCTAAGACAAAGCTGGAGCTCAATTTGTCAAAGAATGCATAAAAAATTATAAAAAGAGCTTCTACAGCATGCTAGTACATGCTACCTGCCGTTGTCTGTGTGAACTGCAAATCTGCAACCTTCTACGATGAAGTGATTGCTTTGTTGGATAAGGGAAGAGAAACTGATGTCCTCTACCTGAACTTCTGTAAGGCCTTATATATGGTCCCACACAACACCTTCGCTGCTAAATTGGAGAGATATGGGTTTGATGGAGGCAGTATTTGAAAGATAAGGAACTAGTTGGATGGCCACATTCAAAGAGTTGCTGTCAAAGGCCAAGGGGAAAACAGTGGTGTCCCTCAAGGGTCCACTACTAGTTAATATCTTCATCAGTGACATAGACAGTGGGATTAAGTGCACTCTCAGCAACTTTGTAGGTGATGCCAAGCTGAGTTGTGAGGTTGATTTGCTTGAGGGAAGGCATGCCTTCCAGAGGGATCTTGACAGGCTTGAGAAGTGAGCCTTTGTGAACCTCATGAAGTTCAACAAGGTTAAAGGCAAGGTCCTGCATCTGGATTGGGGCAATCCCCAATACCAGTAGAGATCAGGTGATGAATGGATTTAGAGCATCCGTTGATGAATGGATGGAGAAGAACTTGGTAATACTGGTAGATGAAAAACTGGATATGAACCAGTGTGATCTGAATAGTAGTGGAATCTGACAACACATTATAAAACAAATCTATACAGAGGCAGTAAGAAAGATGAACAACAATGCAACCACTTGATCACTGTGAGCAAACACAATGTACAAACATTTGTAATGCCATGGCTCCATTGGACCTATAGGGACACTTAGTGTCCAAGTCATCTGGAAGGCACAGTCAGTCATGCAAATAGCTTCTGAACATGAGTAAGAAGCATGCTACCCTTTGGTTCCACCAATAGGGCTGTGATTTGAGAGAATCATACCTTACATGGAATGTGGGAAGTACTCTGCCTATGCTACCTGTGTCTGTCAAAGGGCAGGATGTCAGGAGGCAGAGTGTTATTTCCACCCCTGGATTCTCTCAGATCCTGACTTGATATGGAATTACAGGCTAGAGTGTGAGAGGTGAGGTTGATGTTCCAACACCTGCAGGAAATAATTTAAGTAGTCAGGAGTCAAAAACTGGTGCATCTCAAGGTAAGTACCATAAAGTCACCTCTACCAAGCATCCATTGCACGAGCATCTGGGAGGTGATTGGTATGGTGTCTTCCCAAATGCTACAAGGGAAGATGTAAAAAGAGATTACAATTCAGGATTAGCATCCACTTACATCCAGTGGCCCCCAACCAGTGTGTGGCTTAACCTCAACTCAGAAAATGCTTTACAACACAATCTACAGCCTCATCCTCTGATACAAAAAAAGAAAAACAAACAAATATAAGCATTGCCAGTAAATATGATACTTCCAAAAAGAATAGGCAAAATCTTTTAATAAGTACCCTTATTAAAAGAACTTATTATGAGAACCAAGATTAGCCATGGCCATAATTCAGCAATTCACCAATCGGTAGTTTTGGTTGTCACCTTATGTGAGGGCCTTAGTCATTCCCAGATCTTAAGATTTGTCTCAGTGCATCAATCTTGGTTTACACAGACAACAGCAGGTAGCACGTACTAGCATGCAAACATCATCTTCTTCAGCCAGCAAGTAGTTCTCAAGCTAGACATTCTGAATAGTGATCATACCTGAGCGACTTCTTGTTGCTTGCATGGCCGTGGTAGTCCCATTTCCTTTATTTTCCAGCGTAGCAGAGAGATTGACAGTCCCATTATCCAACTCATTGATCCCTAGCCAAGGGAGGAGGGTCCTGGCCAACATGTAAAATGTAGATCTCCTTCTGTTAAAGCATTAATACCACATCAATGTTACAAGTCGTCAAGGTAATTGCGGATATAGGCTGCATAAAGTTCTCTTCAACATGCATCCCAGGTGTCATTCACTCAAGTCTGCAGGTCTCCTGCCAGCTCCAAAGGAGGTTTTTCATGGCACAATGTGCACACAACCAGTAGAGGTGAGGGGCACCTACTGTGCTTAGGTCACAGCATTGCCTCATAGGCGATTGTCAATATCGGCATGGGAGATTTGAATGAATGAAAATTAACCTCCAGAGATTAAGACTTTAAATGTAAACCAGAAAAGTCTTCCCTTACTATAATTAGATACCAAATTGTATATTTGCATAACTTTTATGCAAATATAACTTTTTTTAACAAATTAACTGAATAATTGCACCAGTTACAGCAAACCTGAAAATGGAACATGTCAAATTATTTCCCACGTATGAGCTTGCCTTTAATGTTTTACATTGATTTTTTGATGCATGTTGGCTTAAATAAACTATGAAAAGAAAATTATCAAAATTCAAATCTCCCATAGTATGTTATTCATTTTTCCCTTCTGATCAGTTTTAAGTTCAAATTTAGTTTCTTGAGGACCCTTCAATCAATAGCTGGAGAATTCTGGTCTTCATTATTGTCTCCCACATTGCCTACCCACTTTTCAAGTTTATGTTATCTGTGCATTTAATTTACTACCTCCCTTGTTATTCTTTTTTTTTTCTTTTATCTGTAATTCTCCTTAACCATATCCAGATCCCTTGTTGTGGACTTTGTGCACATACAGCAAATAAGAGAAGTTATTAACTTAGCCCAGTTAACTAAGGATGAGGATTCTGCTTTGTACCATACTTGAATTATGAATGGTCATCCCATAACAATCTGTAGTGAAACTTTTTTTCTTTTTTTTTCTACTTTTTTTATTTTTCTATTTTCCTGATTAATGCTGGCTTTTCATGTCCCTGAGCTGTTACAAGACAGGGATATTGGATCAGGGAAATATCAGCAGCAAAAATCAAATGAAAAATGCTGAAAATAACCACCATTTGGTTCCTGAAATTATCCTTCCTGTGAACTTTAACCATATTTAAAGATGGCTTACCTGCAAAGTAATCACACAGCACTGGACTGGTCTGTCTGCACTTAACAGGATTATGGTATTGATACTAATAAAGTAATGAGGATCAAAGTGGGGAACCAGACAAAGACAGGAAAAAGAAAGCTCTCTGGAGAGAACTTGTTTTGTATTAGACCTTTGCACAGCTTCCACAACAGAAGACATAATGCTGCTAATAAATTGTGCCCTCGATGGAGTCTTTGAGCTTTTCTATCTCAGAAAAAAGCACAGCAGAGTTTCGCGTTTGTATCAGTTAGCCAGGTATAAATGTCATCTGAAATGGCTGGGCGCCTTGTATACAAGTCCTCATATGGTCGTGATTTATCCTTTTATGCTTTCTTTGCTGCTGACACATTTATGGATCATGCACAGCTCATGCTTTTCTACCAGCGGGCAGAGGCTTCACTAAGTCTGCCTCAGGTCAGTAGCACGGCAAGCAGCAAACCATTCCCCTCTAAATCACAGGTTCGTTAATTAACGTACAATGACAAGGGGGATATAACTCCTTTAAATGAGATGTACACAAACAAAAGCAACATGTTGTGTAAAAGCCAGGAAACCTCAGTAGGTGTTTTCTTCTTTTATAGTATTTTCGTATGAACACTACACTAAACTGAATTCATCTTAAAGCTGTACCTACAGTGATTCAGTGTACTGATTCTAAATATTTTCTAGTCGCATAGATCACTTTTTATTTCCTAAGTCTTAGCTAAAATCCAAGTAAAATGCTGTGATGCATTATTTTTATTCAAGGGTCTGTGTCATTTTCTTCACTGTGGCACCTGCCTTCAAACCTCCACTTTTTATAGGACTTCTATTTGGTATTAATTGTAGCTCTTGCATGTATCTAGTTGTTTAATTTTAAATATAGGAAGAGATAATTTCTATCTTTTTGCTCCTTAGCAGTGCATTTGTTCCCCATAAATTCTGTCTCCTTTTGGATGATATAAAGATAATATTTTGTTCTTGAGGCGAATGTAAGAGGAAGAGAAAAGTGTGGAATGGAAATTGCTCAGCAAAGATTCCAAATTCTTGCAGAGGTCTTCAGCACACCATACATGACAACTCTCAAATATATTTTTTATGAATTCCATTATGCACAGCTGTAAGCAACAGACCCGTAAATTATCTACCCAAGATAAAATTGATGCGAGTACAGGATAGTTTAGTACTGCAGTCCACACTTACTGCAACTGGCTTGTCAGAATTCATTTATTTGCAGGGTACACCTTGCCAATGGGTATGAATTTCTTGCTTGTTCAGTTTGATTCCAAGGCTAATGTAATCTCTCCCTCAGTGCCTCGCTGTCAGACCTCTGATTTATTTAGATGAAAATCTTATAGCAGCTCCCTGCAGAGAGGCATTGTCATGCTGTATCATACTCTCAATCCACTTGATCTCTGCCCTGTGGATTCTAATCAAGAAAGTAAAGTCACTTTGAATACCCTACCACTTACTAGACTTTCTAATAAACTTAGTTTCTTTTGAAAAACATTGCATAAGAAACTAATGTGAGGCTTGAAACAAATTTGACAGATAATTTCTATGGATAAGTCACTGGATTCTTTTGTTTGTTCTTGTTTTTAATTTGCATTATACTATGAGCTAAGAAGAGATCATCATTGTCTATCAGACTACATTAACAAGCTTTGTTAATAATTTAACTTGTGCCATTTTTCAATAATCTGCAAGGACTTCTCAATAACTTGAAATACTGCAACTTTGTTGTCTATACCAGACTATATTAAATTGCTCATTTAAAGGGCTAGTGGGTGGATATCTCTGAAGAGAACTGCAGATGAGTTAAGGTTTGCATTCAGATTTGGCTTTTTGAAAGTATTCTTAGTTTTGGATACTCGTGGGTGTTTTTTTCTTTTTTCCTAAAGATTGTAAAACAGGTAGAGGAACAGTCTGAGAACATCTTAATTTTGGAATGAAAAATAGCTTGTCATGTTGGCTGAAGTTCTTGGTTATAATAAAAATATATATCCAGCTCTTTTAAAATCAGTGGGGAAAAAATATTTCAAGAGGATCTTTGCAGTGGGAAGGAATTTCTTATTATTTTCAGACTACTGTGGTCCATGACAATGGATGGATGTAGTGCTCAATATTTAGTAGATAACATGTATTTTATAGAATAAATTGTAAAAAAAAGGGTTCTGGGAAAATTCCAGACTACTGGAAAAGTACTGTAAATTATGCAGTAGCTCTTCAGAATCAAAGTTTAAAAAAGCAGAGTAATGAGTGCTTAGACAAGCAAATATTTCATTTGAAATATATTTCTATTCAATATTTGGAATGCAGCAGTCTTCTAAAATACGCATTTTTCTTGAAATTATTTTAAACAGGCAGGCATTTTCAAAACTAAGACTTCCATCAATACTATTAATGGATACTGCTCAACAAAATTCAAGAGCAAAATAATTTTCATTACAAAAGCATGGACTGACTCTGGTGTGATTACACTAGCCATTAGTCATACTAGTAATAAAGCACACTTTCTCTCTAAGAGAGTTTATTTCAAAGTAGACAAGGCATGCAATAAATGGAACTAGGAGAGATTATTATTTGCAAATGAGGAACTCAGGATAAGGACATATAAGTGACTTGTGCAAAACTGCACACATTCTACAAAGGTGTCCTAAGGATCTTTACCTTTCCAGATAATAGACTCGGTATCTTGAGTATCTGAGTTTGCTTCTAGTCCAACTGGCTGGGTGAAATGTGACAGACATATTGAGTATTACATTCTTATACACTTCAATGGCGTTATTTTCCTAGGTTTTTTTTTTTATTTTCATGATACAAAGATTTAATTTATGCCCCTTTTTTTCATAGGAAGAGATGTTCTTGGTGCTCAAACTCTCATCTCTAAATTCACTATATAATTCATAATTAAATCTGCTCAACCCCCTGGTCTCAAGAAAGCTAAAATAGATCCATATCATAGTAGTCCAAAGTAGTCCAAAGACACCCAACCTTGTTTAAAACTAGGTGATTCAAGTTCTGGCATCAGTCTAGTCATACGAGCACATCACTGAGACTACCTAAAAAGGCCAGAGAAAAAGTGGAAAGAGAATGTGCTCTGCACACAGCCAACAAAGACATCTCTTACCTTCACTGCTGTGACTATGATTAGACATACTTTTTCTTCAACAGCTTACTCGATAAATCAGGCTGCTAATTAGCTTCTGCCAACTGCCACAACACAGTTCCTTCCATGCAATGTTTTACCACTGAAACACGGAAACCTAAGAACATCAAGCGAAACCACCATGGATTATCATTCCCTGGGACTTCTCTCCTTCTTCCTTCTTTTTCTTTGCCTTTTCATCAGACCTGTGAAGAGAGATGGCCTATAAATTTTCTGACAGGGGGAGAAAGCCCTTCAAACCTTCAGGAATGCCTCAAACACTTGCAAAGAAATAAAAAATACAGGCCTGACATTCAAAGAATTGGTAAGACTCACAGACATCTAAGAAGCAATGGGAGGACTGTTTTCTGAAGACAATATACTTCTGCCACTTGTGTGATGAGTCTGCCAGTTCTCTATTCAAGGCTATTGTGTCCAATAAATGACTTTTCCTTCATTATCCATGAAATGCACATGAAAGCGCATGTGCTAATGCATATGCTAATGAAAATTATAGAGATCATGCTAAGCATATATGACTGTGGCACTCGTCTCTCCACTCATTTTATGAACAGTTTATAAATCCTTTCTGAACATTACAAGTCTTTCAGGAGCAAGCATGGCTGGCATATTTGACCTCACCTGGCAAAGCAGGGGTTTCTATTTATAATAACAGTTAAAAGAGTCCAGGTGAGCTCCATGCTTATAAAGAGACCTCTGAATCACTGGAGTGATTTACACTACTCAGCTGAAGTCAGAATTTGGTTCCGATATAATGCATAGTACCTCCGCAACATTATCCTGGGGATAATCCATTTGACCTAAATCTCTAAGGAAATTAAGCACTGAAGCTAAGTGCTTATTGATCTTTTAAGAGATGGTGCTGGCGCATTACTGCATTATCTTTCACTGCATGTGAAGAACATTCAGTGCTTCAGAAAGATTATCCAAAAATTCCCTAAACTTAAGATATCTCTTCTTAAGGAAAGGAGGTAGTTATGGGGAACCAATCAACACAGAACTCTGAAAAGGTGGAAGAGTCAACTCCCATGCCTTAGCCTCTCTCCTCTCAGGATCTGCACCCTGCAACCATCTATTCATGCCCAACAAAACAAGCATATTTTTGTCTGTTTTTTTAAATGCAGAATTAACAACCCAGAGCAGCAGGAGTGAACAACTGGTATACCTCCAGAGTGATCGGCTCTTTCACGACAAGATTTTGTTGAATGGAGTGGATTTCAAAACTAAGCAGCAAAATCAGCTTTTGTTGGGCGAGTTCCCCAGCAGCAGGAGCCTCCAAGCTGGTAATAGCCTCTTGGCTATTTTTAAATTTCTTGGTATATTTTAAATTTCTTAGTCTATGTTTTGCTGGTCATTTTACCATAATCACAAGAAGAAATAAAGACGATAGATTTTGTACAATGTGCATTATGTGAACATACTTGAGTATTAGTAATGGGTTATTTTACGCTTCAGTTAAAGAGCAATTTCTTCTAAACAACATAGAGATGCCACCAATATTTGCAGCTCACAGTAGGTCTTGCATGCAGATGAGAAATTATTCTATGAATATTTTTCTGAAGATTAGATTTATGACTAGAGATATCCTGGGACTGTCTTTTATTGCATTTATAGGATTTAAGTTTGAACCTGTCTCATGTTACTATGCTTCCATTGCCCCTTCTACCAAAGGGGCAGTTCATTTTCAGTAGGATTACTAGAGCTGTCATGACGGCCACCTTCTGGTCTGAAATTTCACATGGTCTGTAGCCATGGAGAACCTTTTACTTCAGCAAAACACACCTCTACTCTTGAGTTTCATGTTTTCATCAGGGAATAGCACATAATTTTGGCCTGGAGACAGGGCAAAGGCCAACAGGATATAGCCAGGGGCAAACTGTTCCTCGTCACCCAGCAGAGAGCAGTCTTCCATATGGTTGCAAATCATCCAAATGATCTGTGTGTATTCTCTTCACACGCCAGCTATTCTTAAAATCAGACTGCAGTGGTTTTGCTGGCTTTTCCTCACCATCCACATATAGGGCCACAAAATTTGTACTACAACACTGGAAAGTTTCCTAGCATAATTACAGAATCATATGGGGTTGGAAGGGACCTCTGGAGATCACCTAGTCCAAACCCCTGCCAAATCAGGGCTACCCAGAGCACGTCCCACAGGAACGTGTCCAGGTGGGTTTGAATGTCTCCAGAGAAGGAGACTCCACCACCTCCCCGGGCAGCCTCTGCCAGGGCTCTGACACCCTCAAAGAAAAGAAGTTCCTCCACATGTTTAGGTGGAACTTCTTATATTCAAGTTTGTGCCCATTTCGTCTTGTCCTGTCCAAGGGCACCACTGAAAAAAGACCAGCCCCATCCTCCTGACACCCTCCCTTCAAGTATTTCTAAGCCTTGATCAGATCCCCCCTCAGCCTTCTCTTCTCCAGTCTAAAAGACCCAAGTCCCTCAACCTTTCCTCGTAAGGGAGATGCTCCAGACCCCTTATCACCTTTGTAGCCCTCTGCTGTCCTCTCTCCAGCAGTTCCCTGTCCTTCTTTAACTGGGGAGCCCAGAATTAGACCCAGAGCTCCAGATGGGGCCTCCCCAGGGCACCCTAGAGAGGGAAATGACCTCTCTCGACCTGCATGCACCCCAGGATGCCATTGGCCTTATTGTAAAAGGGATCATTATCTATGAACCCAATAACTTCAAGCTTTGGCAGCTGTTCCAGAAGCAACAGTGTTAACACAACTGACTCATTGGTCGGTTACTGATGTGAAGTTCATTGATAAAGTGTTAGGGAGGATGAGAGCTCCTATTGCAGTATAGTTTCTATATAAGAATTCAGTATCTGTGAAATGTAGACCAGTTTAGTCACAGAGAAATGAAATCTAATGCACTGAAATATGTTACATTAGGAAGATTGGAATCAATTAGGAAGACTGAAATGATAGCTTTACAGAAGTTTGTAAAAAGCTTTGCCATAGGTTTCAATATGCCCAATATCCAGCCAAAATCCTCTTACACTGAACAAAATCAAAATTATTTCTGGATTTAGAAAGACTTAAAGTGGACTTACTATCCTCTGCTCTCTTGGGAATTTGAGCTGTTGTTATGTCTTCTTTCTGTGACCTTCTTTTTATCATGTAAATTATAAAACAAAAGATAATTTTTGCTATGACCTTTTCCATATTGTGTTTTCAGTAGAATACCCCATGAAAGTGCTTCAGGACACCATAAAATCTTCAGTATAATTATTCTGTCAAATTTTATTGCTGAAATAAAAAGATATTTTTATCGCTGGAAAATTAAGTGCACCACTCAATCAAAATGATTTAATTTATATGACACTTTGGAAACTATTCTGCACCTATTAAATCAAGTTTCACTTAGCATTATAATTATGAATTCTTACAAGTCTAACTTTTTAATTGCCTGAATTTCTTAATTTATATAGATGTATGTATATGAACGTTCTATAATGCCAAGTCACCAAGAAACTGTGAAATATTGTTTACTAGAGGTACTGATCAACAACAACAACAAAAAAAACACCTAGTACAAAGTAGCTCATTGATTTCTTGATGGCATAAATTTTAAAAATTTACAATGAAATTTAACAGATCATTCTCCTGCGAGGGACCAATTCAAATCAGTATATCTGCAACATAGGTACTTACAGTACTACCCTCAGAGGGAAAGTTAATCATTTCTGTCTCTTAACATAAAAGACTACCATACTTCCCAGTCTGAGAAAGAGCAGATATACATACAATGATCAGTAAAATGTATCAGCTCGGTTTCTCAAACTAAATACTTTTTTTACTTCTGTACCCTTTTGAGGCTTGGGGTTTGATCCAAAGCTCTGAATAATATGTGGTAAAGCCCCTATTGATTTCACCAGTCTTTTTCAAAACAGTTTCCAGCTACAAGACAAGAAATAGCAGTTTTGTTTTATTTTGTTTGGATGTTAAAATTGTGTTTATTATTATTGTTCCAAAACAAACTATTGCAGATGGAAAAATGAAAGTTTCTGTATAGTTAATCATTAAAATAATTACAATCTGACTTCTTAATTTAGCATTAGCATGCCCAGCAGAAGGTAATCTCTTCCCGGAATATAATACTTGTGCTTTGCATATCTAATGAAATACGTTATTAAGTAACTGACTGAAGAGTTGCACAAGTCCTTTTGTCTTAAGCCTTCAATCTTGGGCTAAGAAATCATTACTGTGAGATGACTGTGGCTATATCATATCTCTTTTTTGATGTTTTATTAATTAAATATGCTCGTTACCCTTCAAAATGCTCAGCAGTATTTTCTGAAAAGTGAGCAAAGCATTCCCTGTATAATTCCAACTATTTCCCTTCATAATCTCATGGCAGATTCAATAGGCAAGGTTGGAACCTGCAGAAATATGAGCCTCCTGAGAATTCTGAGAATATAATTTCTGTCAAAAATGAGTATCAAGATTTCAATTTTTTAAAAAAAATAAACATCATACTTATTTAGGGATACAAAGATATATTAATGCATGCTAGAAAATTCATGCACTTTATAGTGGCCCAATTTTTTTTTATTTTTCTAAATTTCATGGTTTAGCAGCAAATCCTGTCTCAGGATGTCACTAAACCTCTAAATTCACTGCCCATAGGTTGTTTCTTAGTCCTTTGCTTTAATTGTTTGTTTCTGATCACTTCTGAAGATGTAATACAGGACTAAATACCCTCTGGTTGATTCACGTGGAAATTCTCACATTCTTTTATAGAAAAATAACTATCATAGAATAAAATCTAATGAAGAAAATCACTGCTAGAGGGAAACAATAATTACATCCTTATTTATAATACTGCACTTTAAAAATCTTTTGTTCTGCCATTTATTTGCCAGATAACTTCTCATTCTACTAATCTCTCTAGTCAAACTTAGCAATAAAAACAGACACTAAATGCAAATTATCAACAGAAAGATATACCTAAGTAATGTTGGGTTTAATAATGGCATGCTGATGATGGAAAGGAGACAAAAAAGCAGAAATGTTTTGGCAATTTCCTTTAATTAGCTAATGTGCTGAGCATAAAGACAATATTTGCTAGTATTTTTTTTTTTAATTGAGAATCTTCACCACTTAAATACTTACTGCACCATTAGGAGAAAACATCATTCATTTCCTGAAATTAAGGTGCCTTCTGACGTCTTTCATAGCTGTATATAAAATGAAAAGAGCAGTGAATAGGAAATGTTAGATTGGAAACAATACAAAAAGTAATTTATAACCAACATTCCACAGGTCCCAGTCAGAGGACAAGCATAGCTTGATCACAAAAAATTCAATAGGGTGTTCCATCCCAAACTCTCTGACTTAATTTTAAGTGCTTAGTCTGTTCTTTATTCAGCAATCCTTGGAAGATGGCTGAATTTCATTCTTTCACTGGCAAATAAAAAATTACAATAGCAAACCGATATGAAATACTATGCAAGAAGTACTTTGAGAAATATTCCCTCTATTTTTTAAAGACTTATAGAAACTGTAAATCTAAATGAAATCAGTTATTTCTGTAAGGTTATATGGAAGGAGAGTGTTCCCTTAATGGTTCCTGGTCAAGAACCTTTTTTCAATGAAAAAAAGACCACAAGAAAAGGAGGAAGCCATAAAAAAAAACACTGGAGGGACCCAAACCTGACCGATAAATGATACCAGAACCAAGCGTGGTCAGTCACACTGGTTGATGAGGATGTGCAGGAGTGTGTGAGAGATTGTTGCAGCAAGGTTGTCTGATAGGACACACTGTCTGTTGGACACAACTGACAAGGAGTTTTGCCTTTTTCTTCTGATTCTCCCCTTATGGCCATGGGGGGTCTCGAGAGAGTGGGTGCCACGTGGTTCTTTGTCACCACCTGAGGCTGGTGAAGAAAAGAATGATAAATATTTCTGTATACATGTGTGATTCTTCCTATACTTCATTGGTTTCCTCTTTAAACTTTGCATTTCCAACTATAGAAATAGTTTTTCATCTGTTAATAGCTACTTATGAACAACTGTGAAGAGTTTTGAAAAATGGAAATATTACAATATTTAAATAACGTATTTCTAATCTTCCAGCCCCAGAACCTCCTAACTGCATTGAAAAAAAATGCTTTTTCTGTAAAAACATTTATCTTCAGAAGACTATTTCATGCTTTGAAGCAACAGAATTCATTAATGTATAATTTATGGTGTATTTCTTGGTTTTAATGTAAAGCACAAAGAAGTAAGTTCAAATTAGGCAATGTGAATTTTAATGAGTTTTCTTGCAGGAGTGTGTGGATGAGTGGTTACATGTGTTATTTTAAATTCTGTGTTACATTTCTAATGCAGGAACGGGCCAAATCCTGGCCTATCTTGGCAGATGCTAAACAGAAATATAATCATGAATTCTCAAGCTCGGTGGCACAGCCTGCTTTGTGGTGACCTTTGGGAAATAACTTGGGCCTGAATCTTGCTCACATTTATATTAGCAGTTTATTATCGTGCCTTTGTCGCTGACAAATCCTGCAGTGATTTCAAGATGGCCAGAATTTCATTTGCTTTTGTTTCCACAGAGATGATTTCATCCTTAAAGTCAAGCATCACAGGATTTCGGCTTTGCAGAACAGGTTCCAAATTACTTTGATCCCTAGTCCAGTATCTCTAATTTTGGGGTGAGAGTACTTCATTTTCCCTCGCACCTGGCCTATAATTTATACTTTATAGAGCAGAGATTATTTTCTGCTAAATCTACATCCAACACCACATACATTGATATACTTTGTTGTTTTCTCTGGGCATTGATACAACAAATGTAGTATTTTTGATTCAGTAATTTGAAGCAATAGTATTTTTCACCTCCCATTCAAAGATATCCCAAAATCTCATTTTCTAAAGAGTTGCATGTAGACAGTTAATTTTAACTCATCAGCAACATTAGTGCTCAAGTCTTATAGAGCCTCTTTGCATCCCAAAATTACTGTCAATATGCAAATGTTGAGGTTGCATTGAGATCTGTGAAAGTCACAATCTAAAGCACCTGGGCTGAGGAACCAGAGATAACAGTCCTCAGAATTTACAGAATAAAAAGAATAAATAGAAAGTACCAGATCAAGGCAGGAGGAAGTCAGACACAAGATTCCACAGAACAACAGCCTCTTTGAAGAATCAGTGTTAAGAAGGAGTAAAAGTTACATGAAACTGAAAACGGGAGCAAAACCTCCAGCTCTAGAGTAAGGTCCATGGCAGTTTAGAACTTCTGGAAGTCTCTGGTCTTCATTCTTTGCTTCTCTTAAACAAAGCTGATGATGAGATTTGTATCTGAACACCTAAATTTTAGCCCACTTATAAATCAGTTCAAAATTGTTTCTTGTGCTCTTTTGTTTTGGTTTGGTTTGTTTTTTTTCTGGAAAGCTAAAAACAATAATAAGGAAAAATAACATGTTATACCAACAGCAGACTAAACATTTTCTTTCCTACTGATGCCATCTACTGTCTCTGTGTCTAAACTTTTGGGCTTTAACTATTTTACCCTGCCTTTCAGTAGACATTCTTTGAGATCTTTTACTATTAGAAAACAATGTGAATAAAATTCTGGCCTTATATGAGAAAGGAAAAAAAGATATATGTGCGTGGATATATATTTAAAAGCTGAAAATAAAATATACATACACGCACACTCACTCAATGCTTCCATAAATTTCAGCATTGTTTCCCTGAGAGTTTTAAATTAATGAAAAGTAAGGGGAAAAAAAATGAAAATAAGAAAAAAAAAACAACCCAACCCTGGCTGTTTGAAATGACTCCTGGTGCAAGGGGTGCATGACCTCACAACTAAAAATCACCAGTTTATTTTAAATTCATCTTGTACTTACTCTGTGCACTTGGTTGACACAGATAATGTGCTTCCTACTCTGTACATTCTTGTCTTTATTAAGGCATTGTTGCCAAATAAGTAAATCCTCTTAATAATTAGAAGCACTATTAATCAAAAAAATTTGGGCATATTCCCACAAGCAGGGATGTCACTACAGTTTGGAGTTTCAGAGCGAGGGCTTTGGAATGGTTAAATATAATATTTTATACCCAGTTCAGCACTTTTCTAATAAAAGTTAGTGTCATACAAATAGGAAAAGTACATTCAATAACTTGCATGTTTTTTGGATATTTATATATATCTATGCTAAGAAAAAAAAATCATCAACTATTATCTTTTCTCCTAAAGACTTAAGAAAGACTATTCTGGTTTACTTTATGCTAAAAATAACCAAATAAATAGCCCGTAGTGAGTAATTTGTTCAGGGTTTATATGACTTTCTAAGAAATAGACATGTTAATTTTGTATTTCCTTTTTGTTGAATCCAATCACTTTTTGTTGGAAATCTTTCATTGCCTAAGAAGAAAATATGGTAAAACTACTTTAATAGCCCAGATTTAAAAGGCAAGAACTTCTCTTTATGTCAGAAAGCAGCTTAGAATGTTCATTGATACACTGACTCTTGCATCCAGAAGCACCAATGGAGATCTCACACTGATTTGTATTTAAATTTCAAAATTTGCATCATTCCTGAATTATTCTCAATATTATTTAATACTCTGTCTAATGAAAGAAGAGTTTTAAGGATTTTGTGGCATAAAAGTGGCACGAAGGGAAGATTGTAGAAATTGATACCTTCAAATAATGAGAAAGGTGTTTTCAGTAGTTCTGTTGTTACTAGGCAAGATGTAAGGATAGTTACTTAATTCTTTTATTGACTCACTTTTCCGCTGCTGAGTTCCAAAGATCTGACATTCAGTTCTTTGCTGCTCAATCTTAAGATGATAGAAGCATTGGAAAATTCAGGATCTGTTGAAAGAAATTAATGAAGCAGAAGGAAATCATTTAACTTGTGCACAAAACTTAAAAATGGTCTTGTGTTCTCCTCATTATGTACTCCTTCAGACGAGAGAAACATCAGTAATAAAAATTAAAGATAATATCAACTTCCTAAAATTCACTGTGAGAAAACAGTCTCCCCCTTCATGTTTTTAAAGGCACAGATTTTATTTTATTGAAAGTTATTGAACATTGGAATCCACATTTTAATGTGTTCTATTAAGAAATAAATGATGGAGCAACTGAGAGTAGTCAAATAGTAAGACATTTGTCATGACAATTATCTAAAGAATAAGCATAAAATTTTTGTAACATTATCTAAAGGAGTGTTGGATGGATCTTCACGTAAGCAGGCAATGACTTGTTATGACAGGAGACACAAGTTTTAAAAACTCTAGGTGAGATATCTTGCAGAACTGTTTCACATTAAGTTGAATCATTGCATTTGGGACAGGAGGAAGCGTTGATTAGGAATTAGTTTTAGTGTTAGAGTAGGTTTTTTTTTTCCTTCTTGCCTTTGCAATGTGAGATGTGATGGACAACTTTGAATTGGGTCGGGGTTTCATACGACAGGTAAATCTTTGCAACTGAAGGATCCTGAAACTGGTGGATTTTTTATGTCTTCTCTCTTCCTACCATCCAATATATTAATGGCTTTCTGAATTTAATAAGAAGTCTTAGATTGATTATAGAAACTGTGTCAAATGAGATTTGTTTTTTCCCTGGCCTTTCTGTTTTAGATGAATAGCACGGGTGAATGCAGGGTTGGTTGACAGAGAACAAAATTAACGTTTACTTTCATTTTATCTATTTGTTAGCTTAGAGACACGCTCCAAAATATCCAGAGTAAGAATATGAAATTTGGAATATGGTCTTGGATCACTTAGAGTAGGCAACGCATCCCAGGGGAAGAGGGGAAGACCCCTCCACGATGCAGAGGGGTTCACAGTGGTGCTTTCACTCAATCACTCCTTTTTCGGCACATTGCAAGGTATTGGACAAATATCCTGCAAATAAGCTGCACAATTAGGATAACAATAGTGATAATAATGGCTGCATGGGTGAACAACAAGAAAATGGCAGAGCTGACACTTCTACTCCTAGTAGAAGTCAGCCACGTTACAAGGTTAAAAGCAAAGCTGATCCAATCAGATCTGACAAGATTATTGTCAGCAATTATCAAGAAGACTCTCAGAAGTATGAATTTGCACCTGGTATCATTAAAGATGAA
>BJBW01008242.1:0-5000 GCA_004320125.1 Scolopax mira
GGTTGCCCAGGGAGGTGGTTGAGGCCCATTCCCTGGAGACATTCAAGGTGAGGCTCGATGAGGCCCTGGGCAACCTGGTCTAGTTGGGGGTGTCCTTGCTGACTGCAGGGGGGTTGGACTAGATGACCTTTGGAGGTCCCTTCTGACCCAGATGATTCTATGATTATATGAATCTATAATTTGTATTTTACTAGATACACTAAATTTGGGAGTTATGTGCAATAAATTCCAGATCTTACTAGTGATATCAATTTACTAATATAAAATCAAAACATCTTTTCTCCTTCAGATTATATGATAAACTAAAAGTCATCACTTGTGACCACAACAAAACACTGTTGTTGCCTAGTTACAAATTTTCACTTTTAGATTCAGTGTGGCTTCTGAATGGTGACCTCATGTCAAGGGCATGTTTACTCAAAAGAAAAAACAGTAAAAAAATAAAAAACTTTTTTTAAACTTACATTGACGAGTTTAATACAAGACAATATACCCTATGAGTCTTGCAACACATAAATTTAGGTGCATATCTACTTGGAATTCTTTAGCATTATGCACTCATTTTTTATCCAAGCTTCATTTCCTTGATATATCTTAAATATTAATGATCAAATTTTAAAGGAAAGACTTTAACCACAGTTCTTTCTCTACTGAAGCTTATATTCTTCATTAGCTTCACTTTCAAGAGAACATAGAAACGTAGAATCATGGAATAGTTTGGGTTGGAAGGGACCTTTAAAGGTCATCTAGTGCAACTCCACTGCAATAAGCAGGGACATCTTCAATTAGATCAGATTGCTTTGAGACCCATTCAACCTGACCTGGAATGTTTCCAGAGATTGGGCATTCCAGGGATGGGGCATGCCTCTCTGGGCAACCTGTGCCAGTATTTCACCACCTTCATTGTAAAAAAAAATTCTCCCTTATATCTATTCTAAATCTTGCCTCTTTTAGTTTAAAACCATTAACCCTTGCCCTATCACAACATGCCCTACTAAAAAGTTTGTTCCTTTCTTTTCTATAGACCCCTTTTAAGTACTAGAAGGCTGCTATAAGGTCTCCCTGGAGCCTTCTCTCGTCCATACTGAACAACCCCAACTTTTTCAGCCTGTCCTCATAGGATAGGTGTTCCAGCCCTCTCATCATATTTTTGACCAATAATTCGTACAATTACTACAAGACTATCTCCACCTCAAATTGATATTTAGGTTGTGTGATTTCACTGTCATAAACCCCAGTAATGTAGTTTTGGGGTTGTTTGTTGAACTACGTACTGAGTTTGGTTGGCCTCAGTCTATACTACTCTATGATGATACAATCATCAAAAAGATTTTTGGCAAAACCATTGTGACCCATTTTTTCATCAATGGATTGCCAGTTGAGACATTTTGACTTCAAATCCCTAATTATCTAATCAGACAATTTAAAATTATTGTAACTAAAATTGCTCTATCATATGATGGCAGGTTCAGTTCTGAAGCTTTCATTTTTCTTGACAGGCTTCTGTGAGTTGAGAGACACAGCATATAAAATAGAAGTGTTCAAAAAAACCTGAGTACTATTTTTGTCTTTAGTATGTGAGCCATAGTTATAACACTGCAATTGCCTTTGCATAGTTCTCTTGCCTTTCAATATGGGGTCAGAAGATAAATTATAAAGAGGTTTTTAGCGGCTTAAGTTATTCTTGCACTCTGTACAACTTGCCAGACTTACAAAGTTGCATTCTGGCAAAAAGAAACTCCCCAACAAATAAATTATCATTTAGACAAGATATTTAAAATACTTAGTTCTAAGCAATTGTGTAAAACTCTAGAATTAAAATTTCATAATGAAAAGGCAGATGTTTTCACATCTTTAAAGAATATTTCCTCAATTGGTAAAAGACAGGGGTTTATTCCCTATCCCATCTATCTAAAGATGATGCCTTTTTTAGAAAATTTTGTATTTTCCTTGACGGCAAGTGGTTTAACCATGTTCTGTAAATCATTATTGAGTAACAATTGCAAAGGACAATTATCATCTGTCTTATCTTTACGTTGAGAAAAGTGAGTAAAAAGAAAAAGCTTCAGATCAAACTACTGACATTAATGTGTCTCCAATTTTCTGAAATCCCTGTTAATCAAGCTCATGGATTTAGTATTAATATAGACGTGTTTGTTGACATCATCTTATGATCATAATGGCCGTTTGATCGTTATTTAAACTTACAAATAGTCTCCATAAAATACTGAAAAATAAGGTTGTATAAGTACCATTCCTTCTTGGGATCTGATTTTTTTTTCCTCTGGTATTTATATAAAGTTATGAAAATGAAATAAAAAAATTATTTAGGTTGATGAGGATTTTGAAGAGTTTTCCAAGCCCTTACTGCAATGTAGACACAACTTACTTCGTATGCCAGTAAGTCAATGAACTACAAACCTAGATGAAAAATAATTTGTCTGTTCATGAACTAATATACTTTGACAAAATAAAAAAAGCATCTGGTTCTTATTATAAAGGTGTCATGCAGTTTTGAAGTTCAGCAGGAAAAAGATACATCTACATTGCTTTGGTGAAGTGCCAGTGACTGGAGTCCTAGTAACTGAAACTGATTCAACAATTCAGTCTTATATCTATGGACTACCACAAATTTAAATTCCAGAGCTAAAATTACATTCAAATTTAAAATTTTGCTTCTGTGGCTACCCAGGTGAAACTGAAGTTTAAGCAGGGACAAAAGGAATAGAGATACCATATATATGTGCTTTGCACTCTCCCAGTTGTGGAACTGTATTGAGTTGGGTTAATCACAGGACATAGTTTAAGATTAACTGCCTCAGGCTACTAAAAGTCTGAAAATGTATAGCATCAACTGAGACCAGATCCCACCTCCTTCACCTTGTATTCCAGCCAACTCCTCGCAACTAGAAATAGGAATAACATAGGAGGATCAGCTATGATTTAGCTCTTTAACCCAAGGATTCACAAAGGCTGATTCCAACAAGTTTTGGGTTTGCTTTGACAGAAAATGGACCAACATTAGAAGCAAGTACTCTCAAACATTCAGAATTAAGTGACCTGAATTTCACACAGGGTAGATCAATGAGAACACATCACACCAGTGCTTCTTGTACAGTAACTGGCCTTTTAATTCATTCCAAAACAGGTTTCTTATTTTTACAGCCCTAACTGGGCTAAGTCTCATTTATCTGAGAAACCGTCTCCTTTTACAGCTCATTACAACTAAGATACTCATATTTGCTTCACACCACAGGATAAAGTCTGGAAAAAGGGTGCTTTCATATAAGGTCTTAACTATGGATTTAGTTCTGGCTACACAAAATTCTAGACAACCATGCTCGTTGTCTACAGCTAGCTACATCTTCATATATGGATTCCTAGCAGCACACTACAATGACACCATACAGAATAGAACTATTTTTAAGTTAAAAAAGAGAATAATAAAAGACCTTGCTCTCTAATGACAGCCTGATATGTACTCAATAAGTGCAAAATAACAACAGTAAAAGCAATCTAAAATTGCATTTAGCAACACAGTATGCAAATTCTTAAAACATGTCAATAATTACCTGCCTTTGAATACAGAGGCCTGTAAAAGCTAAAATATTGCTCAGGTTGGCTGCTATCAAAGTATGATTTTTTTTTCTATCATTGTCTGACATTACTTGCCTATGACAACAGCTATCTGTGAAACGCAAGACCCTTATTCAGGAGGTTAATGCGAGGTAGGAACTCCATTCAGTGTTATTTTGGCTTAAGGGCATAATGTCACAATTTGGTGCATCCTCTAATGACTTTTTTTTTTCTTTTTTTCTAAAGGCAGCTTAGAGCTTAGACCTAGTTCAGCGAATTTCCTTGCAAGGTCCTTGGAAAATGGGGATGGGTGGGGAGTACAATTGATTGTGTGGCCAAACTTACTGTTCATGCCTGCTTACTGATTTTTGTTCATTTCACAAATAAACAAGGCATGAATACATCAACCCACAAACCATAAACAATAAAGAACTTCATCCTGTAAGTTTGCTACGGCCAGCAGTTTGTGGCTGAATCTGCTATTTGTCATAAGATAAATGATAAAGTGATTGCCATTTGTCACTGAATACACAAGAGAAGTGTTCAGCTGTGAATCACACAAATGCAGACAACAGTAATACTGCTGGAACTTCTCCTACGAAGATCTGTTTAACTATAAAAAATTATTTTCTTAACTATGTGTACCAATTTGTTAACAATTTTTGAGAATATGCATATGCCCATAAAATATATGAGTATTTACAGTATAAAAATCTAAAATTTACTACAATTCATTGTGCATAGCAGGAAAAGATACTTCTATATAGAAAGGTATTTTATAAAGTTGGGTGTAGAATTTAATTTATTTGTATTGTTCCCATTTTTGTACTGTTCAGTGATTTTTAATACAAACTTTTTTATGTTTCTGGGAGTCACTGGTGCTTGACGGCTTTCAGCTATATTAATAGAGTTTATAACAGTGCCCATATATTAATATAGTCTGTGTTTTATCTAAACTCTGATTGAATTTAAGATGTGCCTAAATTTTCCCTTACTATATTTTCTGTCAACTGTAAGTTTATTAATTTAAGGTTATCCACCAACAAAATATTACTTAAAATGCAAATGACTTCCAGAGTCTGGGTATGCCTGATGCCACAACCCAATTTTTAGAGGTCATAAGCAGATCAAATGATCAATTATGACTTGTTAAAAAAATGAAAAAATCATACAAACTATCTGGCATAAAATACGAGATTTTTTTTCTTTAAAAATAAACAGGTAGAAAACCAGAATTTACACTTCTCACAAGAAAAACTAGATTAAAAAAATCCAATAACGTGCAAGGTGTATGACATACTTGCTGGAGATCCTTGATGAAGAGGCCTAATATAAATGGTGGAGAATCATGAGAAAGAAGGAACTAATGAATCCAAATCACTATGAAATATCATAGTTATATCTTGGTATACTGAAGTAAAATC
>BJBW01008242.1:7500-12854 GCA_004320125.1 Scolopax mira
TATAAAGGCCAAACCTTTGCAGAGCTATTACTTAGGTGTAGTCTAAACTACTACATAACTTTGTCCATACCAGATAATATGAATCAGTTATTTTAAAAATAAAATGATAAGAAAGTGCACACACAGCATTGTTACAAATCCTACATTGAATACAAGCAACAGAAAATGCAGAAATATGAATTCATAATGCCACAATCTTTAATTAACCCCAAATTTATCCACAGATAAGTTTCTCATCTTTTAACACCTATAATGATACTCATTTTAGATGCTTAATCTAGAATGGAAAAAACAAACAAACCCAACCAACCAACCAAAAAACCCCAAACTCAAAAAGCAAGACACAAAGTAATGCAATATCAGAGTACTGTAAATATATCCAAGAAACACAATCTAAATTATAAAAATATAGCAGAGTTGTAAGTAACTTCATGGAGAGAATTTACTCAAGGAATTCAGTATTAATTAAACATTTCAAGTATGTACAAGATTGCAGCTGATCTGACACACAGTGGTTTAGGAAGGAGGTGAAGCAACTCTAGTTATATCATGGACTTAAAAACTCCAAATCATGACTAGAAACTTTGGAGCCAGAATAAGAAACAGGAAGTTGGCAAAGAAGCCTCACAGCCCATCCTAGGTTCATCATGTAACATAGTAAATGTCACCTTCTCAACATTGCACTACACATGTACCTCACAGAGAGCATACATCAGATTTCATACAACAAAGGAGAAATTTATATTTGCTATAAATTACTACGTTCACGTAACAGTAAAGGTTAACTCATGGATTCCTTGCATTGCATTGACACATCCTATCAGCACAAACCAATCACCTGAATGTCCTTAGAATCAACTAAGCCCACAGAGAAAGACTAACCATGTTCCATAAATCTCCTAGGAGTACCTGCTGATCCTTCTTCATGCAAGCACATGAGGTAAAATTCTCAATTGTAATTGTCCGATACAAAGACAATATTTAAAAGACCAGTATCTTGCCTTCAAAATGGATGGAGGCTTAACTACCACACCAGGAACTCTAAGGCACCAGTAAAACTACAACACAAAAAGGAACTGTACCAAAATATAAAAATCTCAGCATTTGTTTTCAGTGCATTGGAGATATGGCATACATCGTGGGTTGCTTAACAACAGATACAGTATTTTATCAGTGGAGACATCCAGATTGTAGGACAGCAAAAAATGCCCAACATTTGATAAGAGTTTGCATATTAAATGTTGTGCCTTGTCTTTCAGTTACTTCAATTGAAAATTTAAAAAGTTATTTTAGGAACATAAAACCATAAAAGTACAAATGCCTACTTTATCTTAAGAAAGCAAAGAAGCACAGACACTTAAGACATTCTAAAATAATTATCACCTAGCACCTGTTACACCATGTTTTGAAATTTGTGTCATTGTGGGGAAAAAAACAGACATAAAGATGTAAAAAGAATTCTAGGATTGGAAACTCTAATGTCCTGTGTCTGAAATTTTTCACTTAATTCTTCAGCTACCAAGCCTATACACATCCCTCTGCTATTCTGCACTTGCACTTTCAGGGATTAATTATGTTTTTTCAATAAGCATGTTCCAGACTTGCACTAGATTTTAGATTATATGAAAAACAAATTGTGGGAATCGTTTTGTTAATTCCTACATCCATAATAGAAAATGCAGAAAATAATTTCTTCCAAATTAGAACAGCAATCTTGGCAAAAATCAAAGTATTTTTGAAACATTTTGAAGAGTGTTATAGTGAAGAAATGAAACTCAAATGTGGTTTTCAATCTTAGAATGGCCTTTGCATTTGTAGGAAGAATGATTAATAATTTTTTTAATTTTTAAAAAATAACTTTTAGACCATTACAGTGGTTGTCATTGATGCTATTTAAAATACACCAAGAGCTAATTTGCTTTTCATTATTATGCATATGGCTTGGTTTTCAGTGAAAAAAACATAAAACTATCCTTAAAAATTTCTACTAACCTTCCACTTTTACATCCTTTTGATTTTCACTCAGAGTATTATTACTGTCCTGGCGCCTAACCTCTAGCTATGCGTATTCCTCAGAAGGGAAGGTATATGACTTCCCTAAGAGCCAATAAAATCAGTGGGATGGTTATTTGGGTAATACTGCCAGGACTTCCCACAGGACAGCATGTGAATCAATAGGCTAAGACTACCCAGGAGCATGGAGTAAGATTCAAAAGTCTATCTTATAACATGGGAGTCCCACATACCAGTGTAGCACACTGTTGGAAGCCACCGAGTCAACTAATTAAAGACAATTTTATAGCCAGACTATTTGTTATCCTTACCTCACACACACACGAAATAGCCTAAAGGGAGGAATGGCTCTCTAGCTTTTAAAAAAAAATCTTTTGTCATATATCTTCAAATGTAACTCTTGTGCATACATGGATATGCTGTAACAAAGCTCTTCAGTAACACCCATATTGATTAACAGTATTTTTGGAAAGTAAGAGATGGAAACTGCTCGGAAGGTATTAGTGAGCAAGACTGAAAAGAATTACTAGAAGATAACCTAAATAGATGAATAGTAAATGATAAAAGACACCCCGTGGATTTTACCTAATACCATGATGATAAACACTCTCCTAGATATAACTTTGTTTTTCCCTATTTCTTAATTTAGTTTTCAACAGTATATTATCATATTTCTATAACAATCCCTTCTGAAATATGCTATTTTTTAGATTATTTCATTAGTAATACTCTCAATATCTGATGAAAAAACATATCATGACTAGCTGTTTGAACCGGTCATGGATTTTCTGATATATCATTCACTAGATGGAAAATGCTTTTCCATAAAAGAGAAAGTGCTCACAGGAACATGCTGATTTGTTTTAAAATGAAATACATTTAAGTTAAGATAAAAACATTGTGATCAAACATTTGCAGACTAAACATTGCTTTTATAATAATTGATTCCAAATTTATTTTACTATCTATAAAATTTAAACAATTTTTTTTTTAAAAAAAAAAAGTATATCCCCCCTCTTCTAAACTTTCTGCAAAGTGATGAGGAGACAATAATGTCATTCCTTTAAAGGAATTTCCAAATACCTTTGTGTATATCTGAGGAATTCTCATTCAGTTTTAAATGAAACATTGCTGAACTTGGTGCAATTTTAAGGTACAATGCTAAAGAAATATCATTTTATTACCATCTTCTTTTCCAGTATCATGTAACAGTCTAAGTTTGTAGAAAATCTAGAAGCATTATTGGATAGTAAGGAGATTTTAGCAAAAGACTAATGTTAATTAATAGAATCAGGAAGTTATGACATTGCTATTATTTCAAGACAAAAAAAAAGTGAAAGTTTCAGTACATCTGTTAATGCTTCGAGTAACAGCATTGATTGGGTTTATCAAAAGTACAAGCCTGTATACATAGATGTCTGAATTTAAGGATTTATACATCTGCACTTCAGAAATATATGATCACATGTCCAATAAAATATACTAATGAAGATGAATTTTCACATTTCAAGAGAGTTTTGGTCATTCAAAATCTCTTGAAAAATCTTCAAAAACCATAGTAATCGTTTTTACAGTTACTTTAATTGAAAGTGCAATAACCACATTAGCAGCAGAAGATAAGAGCAAGCAGGCTTGTTTTGAGGTTAAGAAAACAAGGCACAACATAATCATTCTGAATGTGATCCAACACTCGTTATGAATTGTTTTGTCAAATAATTCTTATCTGTGTGTTTAATACAGCACATATCAGCACTGAACCACATGTCAATATGATAGCTTGGGGACTCTACTGTCTCTGTAGAACATAAGGTAATGAGATACTATGAGTGTAGTTAGAAATAGCACAGTGGTAAAATATGCCTATTGCATGTGTAAATTTTGCCACATTTAGTAGCACATCAGTAAAACAAAAGGCACACCTTTTATTTAGCTTTAACATTTGTCACACTCGGGTATCATAAGACCTGGCAGCCCTTTCTCCTGGGAGAACACAGAATCTGGAAGGTCTGCAAACCTGTGGCTCAGTTCCCCAGCCAAATCAAACACAATGTGTATTCCTGCAAGAAACAGGCACACACAGATTCTTCAGCTTTTTATCCTGTTCAGTACTGATCATGAATAGACCATAAGAGCCTTCCTGCAAAATTTCTTTTTCTGTCTGGATCTGTGCTGATACCAACCATTTCTGATGCAGATTCTCCCATAATCAGGGCCATCTTGAACTCAATTTCCCTTCATGGTCCCTTCATTACCTTCAAGGGTCCCTAGTTTTCTCACCAAATTTCCCATCTGATTTCTGGTCAGTTTATCTCTTGGTAAGAGATTTTTTAATCTCCTTTATGAGTTTAACAGTTCCATCTAGCCTCCAGAGGAGAGTCAAATAAAAATGTCTCTGTCCATTCGCTTCTTGTCAAACCATTCAAACCATTTTTCCTTAGGAAAAGTTTTTCCTTCCTCTCGTTCTCACTTAATGGCTTTTAGTCACTCTCACGAAATCTAGGTCACCACAAAAAGGACATTTTATTGGACCTTTCCGTAAATGTCAAGTAGGGTTTTCAGTCTCACTGGCCTTTCCATTTATTGTTGCATCATTCTCTTCTGAATAAGGTGTAATGTTTGATTTATCTCTCCTACGAGGAGAGGCTAAGGGACTTGGGTCTTTTTAGTCTGGAGAAGACTTAGCGGGGATCTAATCAATGCTTACAAATACTTAAAGGGAGGAGGACAGGGCTGGTCTTTTCTCAGTGGTCCCAGGACAAGAGGAAATGGGCACAAACTTGAGTATAAGAAGTTCCACCTAAACGTGAGGAGGAACTTCTTTACTGTGAGAGTGGTAGAGCACTGGAACAAGCTGCCCAGAGAAGTGGTGGAATCTCCTTCTCTGGAGACATTCAAAACCCACATGGACAAGTTCCTGTGCTACCTGATATAGGTAGACCTGCTCTGGTGACGTGGTTGGACTAGATGATGTCACAGAATCACCTAGGTTGGAAAGAACCTTTTAAGATCATCTATTCCAACCAATGAAAAAAAAAACACCACACAAACCCCACACCACACCCAAACCAAAACCAATCCATTATTAATCCATATTCCTGAGCACCACGTCAACTCGTCTCTGGAATACCTCCAGGGATGGTGCCTCAACCATCTCCCTGGGCAGCCCATTCCAATGCTTGACAACCCTTTCAGTAAAAAAATATTTCCTAAGATCTAACCTGGCGCAACTTGAAGCCATTACCCCTTGTCCTATCATCTGTGACCTAGGAGAAGAGATCTACCCCTGCTTTTCTACACCCTCCTTTCAAGTAGTTGTAGAGAGCAATAAGGTCTCCCCTCAG
>BJBW01008242.1:12892-39377 GCA_004320125.1 Scolopax mira
CCTCACCAGCTTCGTTGCCCTTCTCTGGACCCGCTCCAGCACCTCAATGTCTTTCTTGTGGTAGGGGGCCCAAAACTGGACACAGTACTTGAGTAGCATCTCACCAGTGCCAAGTACAGGGCAACAATCACCTCTCGGATCCTACTCGCCACACTGTTCTTGAGGTCTCCAGAGGTCCCTTCCAACTCCATGTGATGCTATGATTCTAATGGCTTATACATGTCCATCTTAGAAATGAGATAATGAGGGTGATCCGTAATTCTAACCTCCAAACTGTACTGCTAGCTGTGCATCTCTAACCTTTTGTATTGACATAAACATCTGCATTTCTCCTTAAGCAGGAAGAACTATGAATTAACTTTCAATTTTCAGAGTCAAGAGCTTGTTTTCCTGCTTCAATCTGGTCCTGAATCAATCAACCAAAGCATAAAACAGCACTTCTCTCAAAATAAAAAGTGCAACTTATGCTAAGTTGCTTGAGGGTTTTTTTTTCACCTTAACTATGAATACATGTGATGTTACTCTATATATTCACGGGCTCTAAAGGAAACATCCCTTTTTAGTTTGTGTACTTCATGACACTTGAAACAAAGTATTCTAATATTTCTCATTCAGAATGCCTCACTAGAATTTCTAGAAATCCTAGATCAGAATGTCCTGAACCATCTCCTGTACTCTGTACCCCAGAAATTAGGACATTCTTTTTTTCTTGTTTTCTCTCCATGGGGTAAATCCTATAGGGAATACTTTTTCAGCCACTCATCTCTCAGCTTAAAAATATCCTTAGTTTATTCCTATTGCATTATGTATCAGTTGGGGATTGAATAGTGTTATGGTCTGAGGAATCCACAACAATTTACTGTCATTTAGAAAATTATTCTACCACCTGTTGACCCCTCCCCATCCAGGAAGAGAAATCAGAGAAAAAACAAGGAAAGCCAACGGCTGAAATGTAAACAGATTGAATAGAACAATAGTAGATAATTAGCACTAATGATAGTAAAGAAACAACATTGATCCCAATACCAATATAAAATATACAAGGATTATATTCAGCCCATTCTATCATGAGGAAGCTGTGCACTCTCAGCAGAGGACAGCAAATATTTGACATTGCGAGAGCTACAGCTCTGGGAGAAAGGGATGGCCTCAGGGGTCCGGCACCGGGGCAAGGAATTCTCTGGACCCCTGCCATCAAGGAAGATGGTTCATCGAACTTACTAATTTATACTGAATGCGATGTTTAGAGTAGGAAATAATCCTGTTGGCCAGCCTGGGTCAAGTGCCAGGGTCTTGCTCCTCATCCCTGCCCATGGGTAACTCAAAAACACTTAGACCTTGAAACCCACATATCATAGTGGCAAACAAGGACAAATGATCTCAGCCAGCTTCAGACATAGAGAAGCACTGAAAAACTGGTCTAAAATGGATGCTCCATTGCTGCTTCAGTAAACCAGCTTTCATCTCCTGGGTGACAAAGCCTCATAATCATCATACCACATGACCTGAAGTCAGGACTTTTACAGAAATTGTTCAATCCAAAATCAGAATTTAAATGCTTTTCCATTCAACCCCAATTACAGGAAAAAAAATTCATTATCATTCAATACCAAAGCAAGGTAGATGATTTGACTTTTTACTATCACAAAAAACTGCTGAAAGCTGTCCTAGTGACCTTTTCTAGAGATCATCCTTTCCACAAATCATAACTAGCCCCCTTGAAGGGCCTGCCTGTAAATCCTAGTTCCAATGCCTTCAAAAACTTCATCACTGCACTGGTACTGAGCCTTCTGCCAATTTCTGATGGGTAGTAAACTGAAGACCCTGCTGAAATGTTTTCCTTGTCCCTAAGTTACTAAAGGAATATTTAGCTTTGCTGGTGTTTTTACCTCCAGTTTAATCTTTCATGATCAGAAAAAGAGAGAAAATGAACTTGAGTGTGCAGAGGCACAGAAACAGAGGCCTTTCTAATGTAAAACTT
This sequence comes from Scolopax mira, assembly GCA_004320125.1. Classification (NCBI taxonomy): domain Eukaryota; kingdom Metazoa; phylum Chordata; class Aves; order Charadriiformes; family Scolopacidae; genus Scolopax; species Scolopax mira. The sequence continues at coordinate 14,874 of BJBW01008242.1, forward strand.
GGGACATAGTCTATTTTTATTTCTTAAAACATTTTTAAATGGATCAGTGTGGTTTGGGATTTTACAGATGCAAAAAAATGCTTTTATCTGTGTTTTCCATAAAAATAATGAAGAATGACATAAAAATGACTAAGTAAGAATAAAGTAAATATTCATAAGGTGACATTGTGTGACTGCATTCCAGTTGTAGGCCTAGATAGAGAGATGTCATCACAGAGACCAGCAATGTGTTCCAGTAAAAACTAAAACATTCTCAAGCATGCAGCATAAGATTTCTACTTACATTTAACCACCAAAAGCTTGGCATAATCTCATTACCCCAACATTAATTTAATAACAAAATACTGTTAAGAGCTCTGTACTTTATGCAATACCCATAACTCAGTGGGTAAAAGAGATGGGAAAAAAACATGAGACAGGATGAAACAGGACACATTAGGAAAAACAAATCTTGTTATCTTAGAGAAGGAAATAAGAAAGGCATCTCACCATATTATCCTTAAAGTGATTTTTGAAATTAAGGTGATGATGAGTAAGTCAACATACTTGACTTGAGTATTTTTGATCTCAGAATTAATTTAAAACAACAAAGGAGTCAAATATGTTATTTTGAAATGACCAGTATCCCTGTAAAAATAAGTGGCAATCTCTGTTTAAAAAACCAACCTGTTCTTGTTGCTATTTCCCTTTCTTTCATATCCTGATCAGTACAGACTTTGTGAAAACATTAATCAATACATTAGAAATAGGAAGTAAAAGTGAATACTGAAAAGAATGTAATTGAGTAGTTTATCTGTACTAGTCTAAACTAAGTGAGAAACGTATGTGATGGGCATAAAAGAACATAAGATAAAAAGTGAATATTTTAATTATTTTTAACACAGTTACAATTGCAAACATCTTAATCCAGGAATGTGTCCCTGAAGGAGAAATATTTTTATGTCATCCTTTTCATGTAAAAGCCAAGAAAATTATATACTAAAAATCAGGTTATTAATTTTTTTAGGTAAAAAAGGTTTGAATAAGAAAATAATACAGCAAAGAACTTAGATAATTGTACTAGCATCTGATTTCTCTGAAAATTTTGTGGTTATTACCCTTGTGTATTTTATACTTCTATTTCAGATAGCTCTGATTTCTCAGTTATATCTACACAGACTCTGGCTCCTATATGCCTGGTATCAACCACAGCATCTAAAATCCAGATGAGAGTCCTGTTAAGGAGTAGCTAACTGTTCAGAAACAGCTTTATCCAAAAGACCAGAATTTGACTGCTGCACTATCAAAAAGATTCTGTGCATTGAGCACTATTCTTGTACTTAAATTATTAAAAAGGAATGGAAGTATTGATTATGATCTCAGTCAAAATTATCTGAGATACCTTTGTTACTGAGCACTTGTTGAAAAGAAGAAAAAGATTTTAAAGTTAGCAGAAGTGATGTCTTGCCTTTATGATGTCTTGCATTAATGAAAAATTAACAGTGCCAAAGCAAATGAACATTTCTATAAAATTCCTAGAATTATCTAAATATCCTATTTAGACCTAAAAAGAGCCAGAAATAACCGAATAATTGTTTCACTTCTCACATAAAGAAACTCAACTCTGGTAATACTCACTTCTGAATCTTTCAGGTATTTCTTTCTAATCTGTAGTAATTCTCCATATGTTTTTTCTTCTTTCTTTAACCTTTTCTCATATTCTGCTATCTCATCTTGGAGATGATTACATAACACCTGAACACTTTGCTGCTTAAACTCCAGATCACTTAAATTCCTCCTTTGAAAGAAAAAAAAATTCAATGAAGTAATCAAAATATTCCGCTATACTGTATTTTAATCTTTACTTAGAGGTTTAATGTTTAATTTTATAATAGATCAAATAGTGTCTTCTTGCAAATAATGATACCCTTTAAAAAAACAAAAGAGAAGAGCTATATGATGGAGCTTATTAAGAATGTTTAGACCACTTAAAGACACTCTGCCTATCAATCCATCTCCAATTACTCTATTGAGATACACAACTCTCACAATTTTAAAAAACAGCTTGCGTTTTTAAAACAACTTTCTAGAGAATAGACTGGTTTACTCCTGGATATTAAATATCTTCTCAAATACTGATGTTCTGAGACACATAATGAGACTGTTACAAGTGTCATATTGTGTAACTATGACTTTACTATTTATTGGGATGGAAGCAGGAGCTTTACACTATTTGTAGTATTTAATTTTCTGCCTCTGTCCATACTTAGTATGGATTCTTTAACTTGCACATAAGAAAGTGCTCAGTAAGTAACTTTCAGAGGTTTTCTGTTGGTACTAACATTCTGTTGTCTTAGGGTCTGTATTTAAGTTACTTTTAGACAGAAGCATAAGAAAAGAAGAAGAAAGGAAAAAACTTTTTCTAACTGATTTTCTGCAAGATAACCTAAACTACAGCCTTGTAAGTAATGTAATAGTTGGTTGCATAATAACACAAAAAAGGAAACTCAAGAGCCAAACTTAAGGCTATTCTTTCTAATTTTAAGGCTTTTTTGTATAAATCAATGTTATTTTAACACTAAAATAAAATATTTTTAAATTTAAAACAGTCTGAGAAAGGGAAAAATCAATCACCTAAAGATTATGTTGATCCTTCAGGAGCCACTTATGCTGCCAACCTAGGAACACTTGAGACCAATACTAAGTTGTTACCTTATTGCTAAGATGATACCTGACAGAACAGATGTATTTAGGAGTTTGGGAATTTAGTTCTAAATTCCAGAGATCACAAAAACTTCCTCAGAGTCTCTTCCAAGAACAGCATTCCCCTTTGCAGAAAATGAAAGCATCTAAGGCCTCCTCTGAATCAGCGTTTACAAAAGCCTCTCTACAGAGGGGCTAAGGGATCCATCAGAACCTAGAGTTCCTTTCCACTGAAACATCCTTTCAACCTTCTCAATCTCCAGTACATCCCCTTAACTTGCTTCCTGCCCTTATTTCCTCCTTGAGGTATGGGAACTGATGCATATAAATGGTAGGGTCCAATACAAGAAAGGATGCTCCTCACACAAACTTTAAATTCATAGGATTTGTTCATCATCCTTCTAATGTTATTATCATCAAACTCCACTGAGATTAAAAAGAAAAAAAAAAAAAAGCCAAAAAACCCCACAAGTGAATGTATTTCATGTTCATTCTTAAGTTGAGATATGAAGATGTGCCTTTATGTCTTCCAAGAGTGCAAAAGCAATTTTTGAAAAGTTACTGGTATCAGACAGTTTCTAGGTGGGACACCTGTGGCATATAATTTTCCCTTGGTTGGCAGGTTAGGCTACATTTTGCAGTAGAGTTCAGTTTTGTAGCCAATTTTATGTCGAAAAAAATATTTATTTCAAATTATTGTTATTTTATAACATTGTGTCAAAGTTTCTTTTTCACTCTAGTAGATATTATTTAGTCTTTTTGTTGCATTAATTGTAAGCAATAGTAGTCAAGCAGGTGGTATTCAGAGAAAGATGCTAGATAGTACGTATAAAAAGGTCAACAGTGAAGACCGAAAGCAGACTTTACCTCCAGTTTCTCCACCAGATCAGCCTAGAATTATCCTGATGACATATCAGAAAAATGGAAATAACAGCTGAGAGTAAAAGTAAAAACAGTTATCATTCATTCCCAGTTTTGCTACCAAGTCTGGCAGGTATCAGCACTTTTATGAAAAGAAAGATCAGTTCAAATAGATAATTACATTTGATCTTGAATTATAGGCATAACACAAAATATAACAAGAAATGGCTAGAAGAGACTCTGTAAAGATAGACTGATGAAATGCCATGTGTATGTGAGATTATTGGAAACGTCAATAGAATAAGGTACTTTAGACTGAAAGAAATGTTCTTTTTCTGAGCATTTTTACCACTAATCTTCAATAATGAGGAGCAATAAGCAATGAAAAACCACCAACAATCCCAAGTTCTTGTCCTTTGCCCTTCAAGCACAGAGTGGCTGAATGCTCTGACAACCAGAAGGCATATGCATGTAGTCAGTTTTCAGCAAGTCACATGATGTAGAAATTCCCGTGTGCTCTACCTTCTGTGTTCAGAGTGGCAAAAAGGAATAACCGCTATTGGGATGCATAATTTGGAAGTCAAAGAGGGGGGAGGGTTGTACGTTACATCTCTTTCTATTAGATGGGATCTCTAAAAGCAGGTTCTCAAGAAAAATACAGTTTTCAGTACTATGCATTTTAGGTCTAGAAGTTGGAGAATTTGCAAGAAAATTCCTCTTTGAAAGAGAAATGGACTTAGCTATATAGAAACAATTAATTGCTGGAAAGAACGTTCAGTGCCACTTTGTGTTTATAATACCCCTTTCTTGTCTGAATATGGCATGTCACTGACATGAAACTACTGACTACTGGCTAAAAAGCTGTGGGAAACAAGATTTTCAGTCATGGAAAGATGCCTTCCGTTCTTGAAGTTCAGTAAGTTCCACATTCATTGAGTTTATCTGAACCACTTTGTTTGAATTAAGAGTCGTGGAAAAAAAATACTGTTTCCAAATATTTAGCTAAAACATTTATATAGAAAATTATTTCTTCTCCTCAGTCAAGAATTTCATGGAACAATTTCTCAAATATCTTTCAACACTGACAATACATAAATGAATGAGATCACAGAAAGGGAGATGTAGTCTTAGCAACACAAGGATCACTTTTTCACTATTTAGTCATCCTGCACAATTCAACAATAAAGGCTGCCTTCTCTTTGACATTGCACACCAGGTTCACCTTTATCCTTGAAGGATAAGATTACTGTACAATCAACATATACAGGCCTCCAAGGCTTGTGTGGCCTAGAAGGCAGCCTGCATTGTCAGTTGGATAGAGCCCTTTGAGATCATTTTCAGGACTTATCAGTCACAGTAAGTGTAGGTCCACACTTCTTGAACCACCAAAAACACTGACTTCATGGAATCCTCCATTAATTAAGGATGCAACTGACCAGGAATATTATCAGATTTCCAAAAGTAATTCTTGTACCCTAAATGCAATTTGGTAGGCATGCTATTTATCATTAATAACTTCTACAGATGCATTAAAACTACAAGCAGTGATCAATCAAAAATACTCACAAATTATTGAGGAAAAGTGCATTTTATTTCCTATAAATAATACTGTAAAATAATAAACCTATCTTTAGTAATAAAGTAGAATACTAAATTACATTAGTAAAAGTAATAAACCATCTTTCAAAATTAATATAATAGGTAGGTCTTACACTGCAGGTCTTACCGCAAATCAACTACAGATTTTTCTGTGTTTTCCATCTCTATTTGCTTTATGTTCCATAACTCATTTAATTCTTTAATTTCATTTTTTAAATTTTCTGTTGTGTGAGAGTTTTCAGCAATTTGACTGGAAACAAATGAAATTTTTTCCTGGGAATTAAAAAAAAAACCAAAAACATAGCATGTAAATTAGGCAAATCTGGATTTCCAAATACTGTATTTTAAGTCATAATTATGTGCAAGAATCATGAAACTATACCCAAAAAAAGGGGAACTTCTTTTAGAGGGAGCAGTTGGAAGAACTGCGTTTCTCTAAGAACAACTTGTTGCACAATTCTTCTGCTATATATCCACAAAATTTATTATGGCAACTATACTTTTGCCTTTGTCTATGCTGCATATGGATGTTTGCATATTTTGTAGGCTACCATCTTCATAAAATACATATTCTCTTTTATTTTTGCTCTCATACATAGAAGTTGCAATAAGCAACTGGCTTGCACAACAAAAATTTTATTAATGATGAAGTAATAATTTCTATATATGATCTAAGTCTGAGCCTACTTATTTCAGTGTCTGCAGAGTCAGCATCTTAATTGGCAGCTTTTATAGTTAGACCATTACAAAATGTAATATTATTTTAGGCCGGTACATAAAATCTTGACTTTCAGGAAAAAACAGGTTTTTTTAGTTGCTATTCAATGGGAGAATCTGTCTTACTCATTATCTCTGAAAACCGCCATTTTTCACCTAGTTGCCTAAATAGAGAGTTGTTCTATTTTGGTATCAAGCTTTTCATAACACAGTTGTCCTGTACTCCAGACAGTGGAGGATTAAAGCACAGAGAATGAGTCCTGAACTCCTGCCTGCTTCCCTCAGCTACAAGCACACAACTCCAAGAGACATTGATGTTAACCTGCTGAAAACCTTTACATTTAAAATTATTTTCGCTAAACTTCCTATTCTACAGAAGAGAGATTAAATTGAAATGTCTTTTTCATGCCAAAAGTGACTGACAGTGACAGGACCCAAAAAATGTAAAGATTCGTGACAGAAGCAAACTCTACTTTCAAGAGCAACAGTATCTGATAAACAAAGCTGCAGCTTCCCCACAATGAACAGGGCGAACATAAAGCACTGTAGCAGTTCAATAGTAATAAACAGGTGGGAGTCTCCTATTTGGGTGATACTTCTAAAGTGGTCTTGCTGCATTAGATTTTGTAACCCACAGTAATGGGCTTTAAGCAGCTATGTAAATGGGTTAAATTAAGAGGGAGGAAAATACCTTTCGATTATCCGTATATATACACATATTATTTAAGTGCGCACACGTATAAATACCAAATTTCAGTTCACAATTCAGTAGCTAAAGAATGCATCACAGCATTTAAATAAAGATTAGTATTTTAAAAAATTTCTTCTTTAGATACTGCCCCATTTTTCTGAAGCAGTAGGCTGGCGCATAGTGTAATGATCTTTTTCCTTATGAAAAAAGTGCTGCTTAGAAGTATACTTAAAAGGCAGCTGTAAAAAATGAGGAATCAAAGCTTTTGTAAAAGATTAGTATAGATATGAAACTCTGGAAGGTAACATAAGAATTTGACCTTTGCCTCTGAATTTTGTAAAAGTATAATATGTATCTGTATAGGATTAGATGGAAATTTCAGGTTTCTTGCAGGAACATAGAATCATTAGAAAGAAAATGAAGATATGGTAATTAATGCAAATCCCTATGCAACTGAACCGCCCATAGAGAGTCTCAAACCTCTGAAGAAAAATCATATTAGTTTTAGGCTCAGAACGAGGACATCTTGGGAAAATGTGACAGCCTGTGATATACAGGACAACTGTATGATCTGTCCTGGCCTTAAATTTCACAAATAATGAAATCTGAGATAATTAATATACCAGAACCAGATATAAATATGTACACAAAGAAGCCATGAGAAGTTTTTTTGCAAGTCAGGTTCATGTATGAGCTGAGTTAAAACAAAACTTCCAATTACGAAGTCTTTTGTCTCTGACTCCCTGCACTTTTTTTCAGGACTTTTTAACCAAGGCAGATAAAACCTGTTGGCTTCCAAGCATATGGAATACTAGCCAGTGCTATCTGGAACCTATTAAAAAGACAGAGAATTTGCAATCCGGTTTTAGAACGAACAAACAAAAATGGTGAGGTATTCTACATTCTGTGATTCAAATATCAATAGACGGAATATTTGTCAGTAACAGTCCAGTATCCTGCCTAAGCTGAATAAATCCTTCAGCACTTGGTCATTCAGCTCTTCAATACATGAATGGTATTCTTCATTCTTCTCAGTTGCTGAACAACACTACTGTTGTATTATGAGGTAGAATTCATATGTTTTTATCCAGGTATCTGGCTTTTAGACATTTAAGTGTCAGCAGACATTTAAACTAAGTCACCTCAAATTCAATGGTGAGATGCAGAAGCCTCCAGGGTGTGATCCATCTTGTCCTAAAACAGGTAAACTATGAAGGATTGGGTGAACTGTTTGCTCAGTTGGAAGCTGGAAATTCTGTATTAATCCTGTACAAAGAATACTATGGAATTGTAGCCATTTCTTCCATAACACCATTTAAGCTACACGCTGGGCAAGCTTTAAACAAGCCAAAGTATTAATCATGGGAGAGCACTAAAATCTCTGAATATAACTTTTAATAACTTTTCCTTAAAAATAATATAACATGATTAACAGAATCATATAGTGTGCCCCTGCACAGCCAGAAATATGAGCTATTACTGAAAATAAGACAGACCCTTTTATAAAGCCCCCTTTTAGAAAATTTTAAATTATCAAGGATCTGTGTTAGGCTCTAAGACCACAACTTTTAAGGTATCCAAGTACTGTTGTGAGTTCAGAGCTCTACAGATCTCTGTAAAACAGACTTTGTATGTTGTTTTACTCCACGGATGCAGAAAGCTCCTCTCATACTCTTCCAGAACAGCAACTCAAATATTGCTCAAATATCTAATGGATACGGATATTTACAGTTATTAGGAAAGGCAGCATTAAAAATAATAATAAACTAGTATAGGAAATAAATGCACTGAAAAAGATTGTATGACCTATTATCTTTATGCTGACTTTTGAGCCGATTTCCATATATTCTGAGATCTATTAGTGAACCTGTGGTTTGGTAGACCACAATCTTTAACAGAAAGGATGTATAAACTCTGTCTTCCCTGTCAAATTTAGAAATCTGTGTGAATCAATTAATTTTTCAGTGCTCAATTTAAAATTTTTTCAAATATAGGAAGCGTCAGAGATTTTCAATAGAAATTACCAGCTTTTCTTTTTATTTTTTAAATCTGTATGACTCATCATTGATGCTGTAATATCTAAGTTAAGCCTATACAATATGTAAATGAAAGAATAATAAAAATTAACAGAATCTTAGAAAGAAAATGCTTGTTTCTTCTAATGCTTATAACCATGTTTCTAAAGTATATAATACGAAATTCAATAATTCCTTTTGGTGGATTATACAGTTTAGTAACTGATACAGCAGATATAAGCCATCATTTACAAAAAGATGCCATCTGCTGAGCAAACATGCAATCAGCAGCCACTTCCTATTATACTAGAATCTTTTTCATCCTTTATTGATTTTCTCCACTGCATTGCTGAAGCCCCTCGAGCAATTTGAGCCAGCGTAGCAAATGAAGAAAGCAAAGGACTTCTCAATGACCCCAATATCAATTTTGCTTTGTGCTTTACACTGTCTCAAGGCTATGGATCTCATAGGTTAGTTCAAGCAAAAGACAGAAAATAGTACATACAATGTATGTATGTATATAGTTCCAAGGCAACTGCGTAGAAATGACAGCCTAACCTTTGAGATTAAACATACTTCAAAAAGAACATACAAGCATTAAATATTCACCTGTATATCATTTAATTGATGCTGCATAATACTTCTTTTTTGTTCCAGTTGTTGTTCAGTTTGCTTCTGCTGTTTATCTAGATCTTGTACTCTCTGATGCAAACCGGAGAGTTTCTGGAGAGTTTATGCATAAACAGACATGTTAGTATTCAAAAGTTATTGTCCTACATTTTACAGAAATCAGAAAATATATTACTCATTAAACACTTTAGCAGTTACTGTTCCTAATCTTATTTTTGTTCTCCCTTCCATACACATTTTTTCATCATGTAGGTTTATATACTCTACATTTTTAATTAAAACCTGTACTTTGTTTATCCTCATACAGCAAAATATCACTGTGTATTCTGCTCCCCATGCTACTTTACTTTCTTTCTGACAAGAAAGAGTTCTGAAATCAAAATATCCATGGAATAGCCTCCATGGAATTTGTCTAAATGGCAAAATAAATGTTTATTACTTATTATCGTTAACTCATGAAAAATACATCTAAGGACAGCTAACAAGAGGTGGAAGAAGAAAGAAAATAAAATATATAAATTTTATATTTTTCATTCATTCACTCTACTATTAATTAGCACCGCAAGAAAAAAGTGTTCTTGTCTATTGTAATAATTTCATTTGCATTATTATTGTGAGCAATAAATATTATTGACAAAAATTATTATTAACATATGTAATAAGGAAAAATTTACATTACTGAATATTCTCATACAAACTGCATAATGGGCATATTATTCAAAGTTTTAAATCCCATTTAGACTATACAGCAAATAATAGTAAAATAGATATTAATATTTCCATCCTGAAACAATCATTTAAACCTTAAAACAATGAGAAAGTTCTTTGAAATTACCAATATCTTTTGCATATCGTTCATATACACATCTGCTTGTGCAAATTTTGTTTCCAGGCTTATAAAACAGAAGCAAACCCACAGCTATAGAGCATGATGTATAACTTACACCACACCTCTCTAGGTACCCAGGAAACTAATGATGTGATCTTTGTCACACTGTTTCTACATAGTTTTAGTTGGGGAAGGGCTAACAACATTAGTCACTGACATTAATGCATTGTTTTGAAAATACTATTAGCTATTACAGGAATCTTTTTTTTTTTTCTTTTTAATTTTTCAATTTGACTTATTAAACCCACATTAAAAACAAACTATCACACAATCCATTATCAGAACTCAAACTATTCAACATCCTCCCTCCATCTCTCCTCCAAAAATGGTGAAGTGTTACTACATGAAGACTATGTCGGGAACCCTTCAAACAGAATAACACTAAAAACCCGGGGAAGACAATCCCCCATGACAAGCTATTTACTAGTAGTTAGATAATAGAACCACAAACTACAGACTGATTCTGCAACAAAAAATTTCTTGCTGAGGCAATAGAATTTCTTCTATCTGGGCTTTGAGCAAAAAAAAATAATCCAGTATCTAAACTGAATAGGGGCAAAAAATATTGAGCCAATTGTGAGAATGTTCCGTAAGTATATGTCTTATTGATAACTTCTTGCCTTAACTCTGGACATAAACCATCAATAGCTAGTTTTTGTACACTATTGATTTGGAAGGAAAAATGAAGGAATTTGCCTTTTTCTCTTCTGACAGCAAAGTCCAGTGAAAATGCCCTCCTCTTTCATACACTTAAGAAAGAATTACTTTTTTTCACAGTGATTACTGTATTTTCAATTCTGGTCTCTAAGACACTTACTTCCTTTGCTAAAAATTGGGAAGCTTCAAATACCTTCCCTAGACCATAAGACTGTTTGTTACAGTGAACAGTGAACACCCACCTAGTCATACGTTGTGAGGCAGCTCACATTTGGAAGGACTTGTTTGCAAGGATTTGCCTGTATTTCACGGTAGAATACAAAACAAAGGCTTTGAGTAGTATGCAAAGCTTAATTTAAGCTGAATGATAGAAGGACAGGCCCCAATTTTAGTATTGCTGATTGTACAACTACCACCGTGGAAGCCAAACTCTATGTCACTCATGACAGAAAACTGAAAACAACTGAAATTTTTCCCACGATTACAGTTGTTTTCAGAGCCATTTCCCAAAATAAGAAAAGGAATAAGCACCTGTTCAAGGAAGAGACATCAAAAAAGGATAAAGCGAAGGTATGGAAATGCTCTTAATTAAAAAAAAAATAAAAATCTGTGAATAAATTATATTCTAAATACTTGTGCAAAAGTCTGAAAGGTTTTGTTTGAGGGTTTTATTTCAACATGAACTACAGACATCACATCTTGCATTAAATTATGGTTCAGATTTCAAATACTTCCACATCAGTTTAGAATAAGGTCTGCTTCTAGAGATGTTCATTGATGTGGCAGGGGGACATGCAACTAAGGAAACGATCGTCTCCCTAGCTAAGGTCTCATGTTTTTAGGACTACTAGTCAACTCATCCATGTACTATCTGGTATTTTTCAAATGCATCCATCATTGTAACACCCTTGTTTTCAAACAGTAATTTGTTTAGATAACATTTTCCACTTTGCCCTAGGCTGTCTATAACAATTGTTATAGCACTCCACATAACCAAAGGTTTCAAAGATCTAAAATACCACCAGCTCTAAAATAGTTAAGTTTAATAATGAAAGAAACGTTTCTCGGTCATATAAGTTTATCCAGGATTCATTACTCTTTTGGGCAGGTCTGGACAAAAGGTTATTTCTCTGAAAATTTTCCCAAATTTTTAAGGTGAGGGAAGATTAACACCACTAGTATACCCTGCAAAATATAGAGAATAGGCTACGAGGTCATCACTGGACAACTGGAGGAAAATGGTTCTTTGGCCATACTTTCAAGATGATAGGGAGACCAACCAAAACATGTCACACACTAAGACGGTAGGAATGCTTGGAAGAGAAGAGTGTGCCAAATTATGTCAATTCAAGTAGGTTGAGGAACTGTTTTTTAAACAAAAATCTTATGTTTCTTTTTCTTATTATACAAAGCAGACTTTTCATGAGAGGAAGAAAAAATATTTTACCAGCATCATCCATAAAGCAGGGACGCCAAATAGGTCCCCAGCATGCCATGGCTGGGGGCTTATATACTAGTTGTTCTCATCACCTTGTAAGCAACCGAAATAGTATAAAGGAAACAAGCAAGTATTAAAAGTCTTCCATTTCATATGAAAATAGATCACGGAAGTTAAAGGAGACAGAAAGATTTTTCCACTACAGATAGCAAGAAAGGTCAAAAATAAGGCTGGAATTATGTTTTGTTACATTGTATCACAGCACAACTGCACAGCTGCAAAATCCAAGTCATCTGTTTCCTCTTATTTTTTTCTAATAATGACAAAAAATATGCTAGTGAGTGGTCCAGAACCTATTACTTTTACCTCATGTTTTTCTTTAAAGAGATCTTTATTTCTTTCTAATTTTGTTTCTAAATCAGGTACTTGTCTTTCAATCTCTTCTATCCTTTTCGTATCTTCCTTTCTTATCTTGAGTTTCTTCTTTCGCTTTTCCTGTAGCTCATTATGTATTGCTTTAATCCTGCCCTGTTTATTAAAATATATGTAGAATTAGCTTCCAGTAATTCAAAAGCAGAAGCAGAACATGAAATATCTGCATCTGAAGAAACATTTATACTCTTAAGTAAATACCATGAATAGCCCAAAAGTTAACAAATATCATAAGTTGATTAATAATGTGTTTAAGATGAAGGAAAAGTTGACCATTAAGTCAGCATACTGTCAGAAACCTTTGAACAAGAAAAGATGAATAGTCAGAAGAACTGGCAAACACAAATACAGCAGAAAAATAATCAAAAAATATTAGGAAATGTAAAAATGACATTGAACCGGACAATCCATTTACAGTAATATTTAAGCAAATAGTAGGAAAGAAGTCCATAAAAGAGGACTTAAAATTCTAAATATTAATGCAAAGAGTGAAAGTCTTTTCTAGTGGGAAACATAATCACAACAGGTGTATTCCTAGATTTTTTTTGAAAAAAGGAGTAAAAAAATGAGTAGGAAAACACTGCAGAATGGAAAGGAACAGCATCTTTGCAAAATAAATGAACACCCTTCAATGTTAGGAAATGCAAGTTCCAGCATACATCCACACCAAACTTCTCCCCTCTGCCCAAAGAAAGAAAATAAAGGCAGAGAAATACTGTCTACCAGCAGCTGTGTCCTTCAGAATGGGCGGGACTTACACACACTTACAATTTCTAATATCCAAAATTGACCATCATTTGAACTCAAATACTTATTTATCTGTGCAGCAAAGAGTGAATACCCAACATCTGATATTGAGATACATATATATATATATATATACAGAGATACATGTAAGTCTATATACATTTAAAGTGGAATGCAGATAGAAACATTTTGAATTCCTTTCAACCGTAGAAGCAGAGTGAAATAAACCAAGAAGATTGTGGGAAAGAGGGCAAAAAATGACCATACATGTGACTCAGTCTTTTCAAAGTACTATACTAGGTGGCAAATAACCCCTTTTTCTAATTTTAAATCAAAGTCTATAAAACAGACTTATCCTTACCAGGAGTGTTTCAAGTAGGAAATGCAGTGTAATCTGAATTCTTATAGAATGGCACAAAATTAGGTAAAGTTATGGATAATATTTCAAGTGACAACATGGTTGGTAGGTGAAATGGACAAGCTTCCCAGAAAACAATTTACATTAGTGGATCTCTGTTGCTTTATACTCAGGAGGCATGAGGAGATTCCCTGATCTCAGAACACGGTCTCATCTAAACTGCTATGTACTTTGGCAGTCAGTGGCTAATGATAGCTTTTGTACTTTCCTTTGACATCATCAGTAACTTTTGTCCTATTTGTAAGAAAAAACCTTTTGACAGCAAAGATATAAAGGTTGTCTAATCCAGAGAAATGAGGCTTTGGAAGAAAAATATGAAACAGAACTTTAAAACTATCTCACAAGTAGTAAAAGATACATCTCAAGAATCTCTTTTTCCTGAAAAAAAACCATGAACTACAATGAGAAAAGGAGTTCTGAGCACAGCGTTTACTTCCTATTAGGAAAGCATTCTTTTGTTTCTATCTGTAAAAAGAAAGAAGTGGACTACAGCTGCCACTGAGGATCTTTACAAAGAATCAAGAGAAAGAAATAAGTTTTTTACTTTCAATGAATAATCAAAAAGGATTATTCAAAGTGAATACCCAAAAGGGAGGAAGATTTTTGGAAGCACCAAATCAAACCTGCCAGGCTGTGGCAGTCAGGCCCAGATAAATTCCTTTCAGCCTTCTCTGGCGAAGAGCCTGAGAATCAGAGGGTAGTTGTGCATCAACCACAAATGCATAGATTGGGGGTCTTGTGCACCACCTGGACTAGAAACAGAACATTCAACATTTTCTGCTAATGTCTGGGTCAAACAGATACCTGCAAGATCCCTCTTAGGGCTTCTCTTTCTAGAAAAGGGAGATGTAGATACTAGATTCTGCCATTGAGCTCCTTCACAGCTCAAAGTCAGAGAACAGAAGAGAAGCTTTGTAACAAAAGTGAAATGGAGATTGTTCAGAAGCAAATAAAAATGGTTCAGACTTTGCACAAAAAAAAAAAAGGGGGGGGGGGGGGGGGAGAAAAATCTCAGAAGGACTTCTGGTCATCACAGTAAAAACAACATTCAATTCTAAATAAAAATAGCCTTTGAGTAAATCTCTCCTATCTGAGACCACTTTAAAAGGAGTGATATTCTTTTGATCCCTCATGTGTCAATATAATGGTAAGGGTCTGATAGCAGGTTCTACAGAAACTGAAGAAAAATACACAAATTCAAATTATAATGTCACTGCATATAGAGCTTATTACTACAGGTTTCTTATCTTTTAAAGCAAACAGGAAATTATTGTGAATAACTGGGAAACAAAGTGTTTCATATTTTCATGAGTATTTGAATTTTCCTAGCTGTTAAACAGCAGGCATCATTATTCAGCAAAACTTTCTTATATTACTTATTACTTGGCAAAAGCCTTCTATGTGAGTCAGTCATAAGGTACTCAGTTAATTCATGGCAGGAAGTAAAAAGGAAATAGAAGAAGAATTTAGATTTGAAGTAAAATGGATACCATCATGTTTACCTGAGTCACTCTACAAACTTTCTTTTGATCTTGAATTTCTTTTTTAAGATTCCACTCTGAATTCTTAGGGGAAAAAAAAAAGGCCATATACAACAAGTTAATGGAAAACAGCAATGAAAGGTTAACACTAACATCACAGTAAAGATGAGCATAGCTTTCAAATTTTTTCTCAAGTACCATAAAACTATATTAAAAAAGGAAATTTCAGTCAGGAACAATAATTAAATAAATAAAGACCATACTATAAGAAAAGGTACAATATTTTCTACATTTAATGTAAATAGTTTTTGGTAGCTTAAATTAATTAAATACATGAAGACGCTGAGCTGGCTTACCTAAATGGATATTGAGCATCAAATGCTCAAAATTTAAAAATCTCAGTGCCTTCTATATTTTGTGATGAGATTTTGTTTGTAAATTCTAGTAAAAAAATGAACATGCTTTAGCCTTTTCTTATATGACTGTCCGACACATCATTTCTAGGATATCTGTTATATAACACATTATTATAGTTTATGCTTTAAATACCTCTAATGTAATATGAGGTATTAGCAGATCATCGTAACTATACCTGATTAAAATCTGTGTCAAAGCACAATTAGGGCTTTCTGTTTACTTTTTATGTGAATTTAGGGAGTTGGAAAACTGATTATTAAAGCAAAACTAGGCACATGTCCAACAGCAAAGTAAGAAATTGCCTCAATCAATTCTAAAATTGAAATGTACTTATTCAAGATGTTTTATTCACATCCATATCTGCCATATGTCATCGGCACTTGGAGAGGGAGGTTCCTGCATAAGGAGGTCATAAACATCTCCTAGATGACATACACATAAGAAACTACAAAAACAGGTGCCAAACATCCCCCCAAAAACTTAACTTGCCTGCCTTGCAAGGCCCAGCACTGCTTGTGGGGCAGAGTCAAGGGGCGCTCATACAGCAACCATGTCAGGCAATGACTGCAAGGCAGGCAAGCTTTTGGGGTAGAGGGTATAGTTGTTTTGAGAACCAAGGACATACATTCTTTGTTATTGGTACACTGGCAACAGAAATCTTGTGGCAAGCGAACTTTGAGATATCGTTCTGTTGGGTTCTTACATCCCATATTTCTCAAACCTGAATTCCAACAGATTATTGGGCACTTCAAAAAACTAGAAGCGACAGAGACCAGTGTTCATGTTTTCCACATCCTCTAATCAATGAGTAAAGGCCTTTTCCAGATGAAAGTTTATAAATTTACTCCCAGGATAATTCCAAGCAACAACTCCTGTCCATAGCCCTGCCCTCACCCTCACACCTCCTTGTGCACATACGCATATAGTATATCCAAATCCAAATCCTGAGTCTATTAGATGATCATCTGGACTGTGCTCCAAATGCAGTAACATTTTCAATGACTAATGATAACCCTTGGTGATTGCATGAACATATTTTCCACTCTATTCAGTAGTCCAAGGATACAGTTTAACTGGTGGTTACAGACATACACTTTTTTCAGACACACAAGGGGGTAATTGCTCGCACAGAATATTCGTGGAGACCAGGCAGCCTGTTATAAACTGCACCTTCATTTATATGAATATATCATATTCAAATTCACAATCTTCAACTGTTGCTTAGGCAGAGAGCTATCTTAGCTATTGGGCCTCCATTCACACTTTTACCTTGCAAATAGCTCTTGCAAGCTCTTCCCTGTGTATGTCTACATGTGTGCTTTAATTGATTATTAAGACAATAGTTTTGATAATTTATGGTAATTAAGACTAAATATAGCCATGTTAACTTAAAGCTGTTGACAGAATGGTCATTAGGCAAGGAATGGAGGTATTTTAGTAACAAGGGCAGTGAAGCAATTTGAGAGGTGCTGGAAAGCAATCTTATCGCTGAAGGCTGGTCCACTAGTAATGCCTTCATGTAGAAGTTAAGTTGTGCTAACAAGTAAACCAGAATACCTACAGAATTAAATTCCATCTCCAACCATAAATGTATGGCTTTGAAATGCATTTCTGACTGACTACATGCCCAGGATTTTAATACTATGACTTGAGAAGAGAGCTTAAGGAAAACAAACCAAAAAAAATCATTTTAAAAGATTTTAAAATATAATTTGGAAGAGTTTATTAAAAAGGTTATGAGGAACAGCTAAAAGAGTTAAATAATTGCAAGCCAGATGGGAGATTACTTGCAGATATCATATTGGAGTCTGAAAGTACATGCAAGCCACAATTTGACAGACAGTTTGGAAATATCAAAAAGAAAATCGACACCACTAAACCAAAGGGAAGTTATTATCAGCAAGGCAAAAAGTTGAAATTAAGTTTAAAAAAAGGAAAACAGAAAAGATCCTGAGCTTTGCCTATTTAATAATGCCATCAGACACTCTATTTAGAGTTTTTGGAAAAACCCATAAGGGACATAAAACAAGACCTTTTCCAAACACTTCTGACAGGAAGCCTACTAGATACAATGTAAAGCCAACAGCTGATAAGTAGCACTTAAAGACAGGCTTACCTTGAAGTGTGCAGAAAAGAGAATATGACTGGGGAAAAAAATCCCAAATTTCAAACAAATAAAACCTTCCAAACCTTAAGAAGCAAATTCAGAATATGAATTACTTTAAAAAAAAAAAAAAAGAATTAGCTGACACATCTCAATGCATAGGAGATGAATCAGCATGACCGGGGAGCAGCCCCTCAAAATTCATCAGTTTTCTGAAGGATTTAATAAGTCTTTTGAGAAGGTACATCTGGGTGCCTGGATGTCTAATTGGACTTCAAAATGGTATTCCATAACATATTATATCAATGACTACTTAATTAATTTCACATGAGTTAAGGATAAAAGTCCTCACATTAATATATAATACATTTAAAGACAGAAGACCTACAATAGAAATAAATTAGCAATTTTTGCAGTGGCAGTTACAGTGGGGTCTTGTAGGTATCGATGCTGGATCCATTTCCAAATTATTCAGAAACAATATGGAAAACGGGGGATTTTGTGGGATGACTTAGTAAAACCAGCTGGATTTTTTATTTACACAGGACAAAATTCAATGAAGGTTAATGCATGTTTGTAGATTCGGACAGTGCTGTACTCTGAGCTGGCTAGAAATCAAACAGGAGTATGACCATGAAGAATGTAATGCTTCACTGCATTTAAAACAATAAATTTAATGTTAAGGACTATTACAAAAGGAATAGAGAATAAAACAGAAGTCATCTCTATACCAGTATATATGCCTATAATGTGTCTATGTAATGAATACTCTATGCTCTTTCCCCATAGTAATAGAAGTAGAAAACAGAACTGAATGGCAGTTTCCACTCATTAAACAAGTTAATGGATTAGGAAACTTCAGCTTGAAAAAAAGAAAGAATATGAAAGAAGCCTATAAAGTCATGTCTCACATGTAAGAATGACTGACCAATACATCTTTAAAATAAGGACTTCGAAGACAGTGTATGATAGGCAGAAAATAAAGAAAGTAGTTTTTGACTCAAAACACAAGAAAGCTGTTGAAGTCCTTATCACGGTATACTGTAGAGGACAAAAATCAAAAACGTGACTGTAAAATTAATGGAAGAAAAGTTCATCAATTCTAAATCAATTTTTAATAGTTAAAAGGAAAATATCATAGAATCATAGAATGATTTGGATTGGAAGGGACCTTAAAGATCATCTAGTTCCAACCCCCCTGCCATGGGCAGGGACACCTCCCACCAGACCAGGTTGCTCAAAGCCCCATCCAGCCTGGCCTTGAACACTTCCAGGGATGGGGCAGCCACAACTTCTCTGGGCAACCTCTTCCAGTGCCTCACCACCCTCACTGTACAGAATTTCTTTCTAGTATCTAATCTAAATCTCCCCTCTTCCAATTTATACCTGTCACCCCTTGTCCTGTCACTACACTTCCTGACAAAGAGTCCCTCTCCGGCTCTTCTGTAGGCTCCCTTCAGATATCAATAGGCTGTTATAAGGTCTCCCCAGAGCCTTCTCTTCTCCGGTCTGAACAATCCCAGCTCTCTCAGCCTGTCCTCATAGGAGAGGTGCTCCATCCCTCTGATCATCTTCATGGTCCTCCTCTGGACCCGTTCCAACAGATCCATGTCCTTCCTGTGTTGAGGACTGGACACAGTCCAGTCCACAGACTGGACAAAACTGGACACAGTATTCCAGGTGGGGTTTCATGAGTGCAGAGTAGAAGGGCAGAATCACCTCCCATGACCTGCTGGCCACACTTCTCTTGATGCAGCCCAAGAGAAGTATAAATTAATATAAATAATATATTTATTAATTATTATAAATAATATAAATTAAGACACCAAAAATGCAGGTGATGCAGACAGCAAGTAAGCAGTGGCTTTGCCTGAATTTGTTCTAAAATCCTAATTTCTTAGACTAATATTTAGCATCCCTTAAATATTTAAACTATAAAAATCATATCAGATTTCCTTTATTGTACTTGTTGAACACCCATTTGTGTAAATATTTCAGCAAACAACACTGAGAATGTGGAAAAAATGGTGCTTGGCAAATTTATCCACATACAAGAAAGAAAAGTGATACAAATCTAGTATTAAAACATAGGGCTACAAGCCAACATAATATAACAAAAAAGACACTTTCTAGAAAAAAACTATATAGTGCAAATTCAGATATTGCCCTGAATATAAATTTGATCCAAGAGGTGAACACCTGGTACTACTAATAAACACAAAACTGACCCACTCCTATCATTGTGAAAATGGCTCTAAAGTTTTCTAGCTCATGTTTTACCATTTTTTCCCTTGCCTCTATTAGTTAAAAAGCTCCCTAAGCTTTTTGACTGGCTCCATTTTAAATAATATTCAAAAATTTCTCTTTTATTTTTCAGAAGCAGAGTACTGGTACTTGGACATACCTTTACCTTTGGCAACCTTGTAGGTAAAAAGGAAGGCAAGAAAGCAAATGGAATGACTAATATACCAATGTATATTATAATCAGGAAAATATTATTAATGTTCTCAATTTTACTGACTGCAAGTTAGGAAATCCAAAAATTATTACAGAAAATAAAATTGTGAAAGTCTTTCCATCCAGAAATATACTTTACATCCAAGAGAAGATCTCTAGTGAAGAATATGCAAAACAGCATTTGTATCTCCCTGGTATTTCATCTCCATTTAAAATTCCCCATATTACCCTATTACCATATTGCTGAGTGCTGAATCCTCTACCCTACAATAACCCTGCTTCTAAAAGCTGTATCCATATGTACAACATTATTCATTAAGAATTATGTAAAGTACAAAAACAAAAACCTTGCAAGTCTTGTAAGCCTTCATAGCCATGGCAAGGCTTCTATATAAGGATAAATTAAAATCTTAATCCTAGATAACTAATGGCATTCAAATGATAATTAAATAATTATTCTAATGTCGTATTTCATTTGCAATGGTTACATTTAGTATCAAATAAAACTATACTGATTTATGAATTCTTTTAATCATTTAGTTACATAAAGAATGAGATTATCCTTTGTTAGTAGTCATTTTAAATCACCTGGGAATAATAAAATCTTTGTATCACTGAGAATATTTAATGTCTCAACTTTACTTTTAAGCCTGTCATTACCTGTTACAGATTAGTAACCAATTTATTTTCTCTTCAAGAGACTACTGCTATTTGTTATTTTTCAAGTGTTTTAAAATACACAGTTAAAATAATAACTTTTAATTTTTTTTTAATATTAGGTTGCTGCTCACTCAGTAATTCTTTGATTAAAAGGTTTTTATGTTGATTCTTCTGCTCTAAGAACTGAATTATACCTTGTAAAAGATTTCTTCTGCAGTTTTCTTTTTTTTTAAGTCATCATACTTCCTTTTTATTTCGTTGTAGGACAATTCAGCATTACAGATATCTTCCTTTTGCCTTTCTATTTGCTCTTCAAGCTTACAGATGTTTTCGCAGGTGGTTTCGACTTCTGACTCATACTCCTCCTTTTTTCTAGAACTGTTGAAATAAAACAGCCAATCTTGTATTTCATTTTGTAAAATATATTAATTCAAATAAAAGTAAACCGCAGTTTTGAATAAGTAAGCTAAAACATTTTAAAATCAAAAGCAGTATTTTTCATCCTGCAATTTGCTGCTGAATACACCAGGGTCTTCCTCAAAACTTTAAAGTCTCTTTCTTCATTAGTAAAAACCCTGATAGTTTATTGATATCATATAATTATATGTATCCACTTTTTGTTTTCTTATATATCTGTAGTGTTAACCTGTATCATAGAATCACAGAATGGTTGAGATTAGAAGGAACTTCTAGAGATCATTTGGTCCAACTACCCTGCTCAAGCAAGTTGACCCTGGTCAACTACCACCTAGAGACACTTGCCCAGGACCATATCCAGAGGGCTTTTGAATTATCTCTAAGGATAGAGAATCCACAACCTGCATCTGCGACCTGTGCCCATGCTTAGTCACCCTCACAGTGAAAAATGTTTCCTGATGTTCAGAGGGACCCTCCTGTGTTTTGGTTTTGCCCACAATCTCTGGTTCTGTCAATAGGCACCATTGAAAAGAACCCATCTCCATCCTCTTCGTACCTTCCCTTCATGTATTTATATACATTATTGAGCCTTCTCTTCTCCAGGCTGAACAGTCCCAGCTCTCTCTACATTTCCTCAAATGACAGATGCTGTAGTCCCTTCATCATTTTCATGGTCCTTTGACTCTCTCCGGTATCTCCACACCTGTCTTCTACTGGTGAGTCCAGAACTGGTCATAGTACTCCAGTTGTGTCTTCATCAATGGTGAGTAGAGGGGGAGGATCATCTTCCTGTGATCACCTTCCCTCCAGTCCTCAGATGATACTTCTCCCAGTCACTCAAAGATTATTGAGAGTGACCTCACAACAAAAACAGCAAGCACCCTCAGTAGTCGTGGGTGTATCCCATCAGGACCCATGGGTTTATATATGTCCTGTTTGCTTAAGTATTCCTTGACGTGATCCTCTTCCACCAATGATACATCTCCCTTACTCCAGTCTTTCCCCCTGGTCTCTGGAACCTTGGATTCCTGAAGGCTGGCTCTTGCTAGTAAAGACTGAAGCAAAGAAGGCATTCAGTACTTCAGCCTTTTCCATATCCTGTGTCATCAGGTTCCCTGTCACATTCAGAAATGAGCCCACATTTTCCATAGTCGTCCTTTTGTGATCTATACACTTACAGAAGCCCTTCTTCTGTGCCTTTGATATCTCTTGCCAGATTCAATTCCATTTGGGCTTTGGCTTTCCTAACTGCCTAACTGTCTGCATGCTCAGACAATGTCTCTGTATTCCTCCCAGGTTACCTGTTCCTGCTTCCACCTTTCTGTACACTTCCTTTTCCTGTCTGAGCTTTTCCAGGAGCTCCTTGGTCATCCATGGAAGTCTCCTGGCATTTCTGCCTGACTTCCTACTCGTTGGAGTGAACTGCTCCTGAGCTTAGAGAGAGTGATCCTGGAATATTGAACAGCTTTCTTGGGACCCTCTTACCGAATACAATATAAAACTATCCATTTTGCATAAAAAGAAAGTGGCAAGGACAGCCCTTTTATCTGAAAATTTTAAAATTGGTCACAGAGTTTCATTTCATCTATCTTATAGTAAGTGTCCATGTCTAGGGTACTTCATGGCAGTGCAGTGGTACAGATCAGTCATACAGCTGATGAATTCAAATTCCTAAGTATGTTGCTATTTGCAGAATTCTTAGGTCACATAAAACAATTTTAGTTTATTTGCATACAAACAAACTTTCAGTCAAAGTGAACTGTTTAGCAGAAGTGAACTTAAACTACCATTCAATTAGACTGACAGTTTACACAACAAAACCCAAACTGAATCAAATACAAATACCCCACAGATATATACTGAGTGACAGTATACAACCTCTGTAAGAGTATCTGCTGAATTAGAATGATAAACCTAAACGGTATTGTAGGGATCTTCACAGGATATACAACACTGTTTCCGATACTTAATCTACAAATCCATTACAGGTCGTCACCGACCACACATTACCTTAGCTGAATTAGTGGCCAGAATATTTATCTCAAAGATCAGCTTCTTGAATACAAAGTGTCATTTGCTTATTTAAAGGAAGGAAACACAGTTTATCTTACAAAACCCAAAGATTTCTAATGCAAAAGGACTAAACTTCATGGATTTCATACACATGTGCACACACACTCACTACACATCCCATTTTCAGTGCATGTGAACTGCTGTTGCTGAACATACAGCCTTAGTCAGCAGCACCTCATGTTATAGTCCTTGAAAAAATCTGTAAGACCGTGCAAACCCACGGCAACTGAATTTCCCTTCACAAAATCCAAGTAACACAGAAGCACAAAGCAAAAGAACCGAAAAACGTTGCCTATATGCATCTTGATGACCTCTAGCTAACATATACCATGTAGGTAGTATATATTACAATTGCCCTTTCTCTATTAAGAGACTGTCCAGAGATGGAATTAATTTACTGTGATTCCCAAGCAGTTAACCAATCTGATGGAGACAAGAACTCATTCCCAACAGGACTGCAACTGCAATGGGATCTTTCTAAAATGCCATATATTACCTACACAATTCAGCAATGTCACACAACTCTAAGACCCTCGTTTAGAGCCATGACTGACTGGTTTACATAAATTGACAGACAAGCATTTTTCAAAGATATTGCAGAATAGCCCCGTGAATGAACTGCGCTCTATGTGAAACATGAAGGACTGTCATGGTTTAATCCCAGAATTTTGGGGCAGTTCATGTTCATTTGATTATTTAAAAGTTGTGAGACTGCAGCTGCTGTGTGGGATGGGGATTTTCCCTGCACCAGCCAGGAATCGAACCCGGGTCGCAAGAATGGGAATCTTGCATGATACCACTACACCACTGGTGCTTCCCACACCACCTCCAGAGAATCAAATCACTGTAGGCTGCCCCAGGGTGCAAAGTGCTGCATAGTCAGTTATTGATTTAGTTAGCCCTTAAATACAACACATTCCTAGCTCTTTTTACAGCTGTTGAGACAAAAGAATCTTGCACAGATTTAAAAGATCTTGTTCCTTGTGAATTAAACAAGAACTCCCTCTACTCTGCTCTGGTGAGGCCACAACGGGAATATTGCATCCAGTTCTGGGTTCCCCAGATCCAGAGGGACAGGGGGCTGCTGGAGAGAGTCCAGCAAAGGGCAACAAAGATGAT
>BJBW01008243.1:387-27226 GCA_004320125.1 Scolopax mira
GTTTCCAGCAGATCCATGCCTAACCTGTATTGGTGCCTATTGGTTTCATTTCTACATTGTCACTGTTCACTGGGAATCTGGCTCTCCTAATGGCACTTTTTGTTCTTTCATGACTTTTTTCTGAAACTTAAAAAGAATAATAATTACAAAAAAGGTTCTGCTAGGCTACTCTGAATAAAGGGAGCATCTTTAAAAAGAGCTGTTGGCAGGGATGAAATAAAGGTATTGTGTGCCATGTTGTCCCCACCCAATGCTTTCTAAATGTGTTGCATCCAATCTGCAGTATGGACTTTCTGTATAACAGAGAGTTTTAAACGAGACCAAATCCAGGCACGTTAAATGATGTAATTCTCAAAATCTGGTTTCTGCACTCTGCATCTTTAGATCTCCATGAGCATGACAGGAAAGATGTGCATGATGAGCTTTGATATAAACTCAAATGTTCTCTTTTTGTTTTTCCCAAACGAGTTAAATTAAAAGTCATTAAGCATGAGTTTTGCATACTCGGAAATACAGCAAGATGCCGAGCTGCGTTGTAAGCGCGTACGCAACTGCTGTGTGGGGAGCAATTACATCAAGGAAACCTGTTTGCAGTGCCCAGCCAGCATACACGGGGACACCAGCTGAATTTTGAGAATGGAAGGAGGATGACCAGGAATGGCAGGCCTGCCTCGACCCACACAGGTGGAGCAGCGTGAGAACCTGTGCTTCCCAAATCTAATTTCAAGCAGAGCACTCCTTAGAAAGGAAAAGAGAATTTCATTTTGCAGGGCTCAAGTAGTCCCTGAGCTCCTTCCTGATACTGGCAAGCAGGCTGAAATATTACCAGTAGATTTTTAGCTTGGTTTCTAAGGAAACAAGGCCTTTGTAAGCACACCACAGTGCGGGTGTCCATGTGTGTGTGTGTGTACGTTGCCTCTCAGGCGCCCTTCACCTCCAGTGGCTTTCGAGCTCATCGACTGATTTCAAACCAACTTTGCTGAAGGTACTGAGGATACAATATTCTTACAGGTATCGTGAAAACAGATGATCACGTAAAGGCAGTGCGGTTCGTTTTGCCGCTGACAGAAAAGCTAACAAACCCACTCTTTTCAGACTTCAGAGCCCAGGATACCGGATATTGTATTTCATTATTTCTTCAGATCATGGCTCTGGTTGTTGTACCTTATTGAAGCATTGCCCAATAACCGCTGTCATCCGTTCCATCAAAAGCAGGTGGCTCTTCCAACAGCCACTGAACACTGACCCACACGAGATGCAAATGGGTGCTGGTAAAGACATTATAGGCGTACACTTGATAAAGCCCTGTGTTGCCTAATGCACCATGTTTCTCAAGGAGCAAGGGGGCTGAGCATGACCTGGAGTCTCACCTGAGTGGGCTTTGGGCTGTTGGACTCCCTTACCCAGAAGCATGTGGATTGGTTGACCAAAGCACCCCAAATTCCCTGACTTTTTTGCTTTTATTGTTGCTTTTCATCTCCATGCTGACTCTGCTCTCTAAATGTATCCAGAGAGTGTCTCTAGGAGGGAGGGAACTGAGGGCGCCAATGAAGCGGAGATGTGCTTAATGCAGACACCATTAATAAATCACTGATAGTTAAGATATAGATTGGGTGATGGGTGGCAGATGGGAAGGAAGAATGTCAAATTGCTTTTCTCATATAGATTATTGGATTAACAAGGAAGCAGCGGGCATGTGGCAAACCGGTGTAACAAATTACTATCATAAAAAAAAAAATGGAGCTCATCGCAGGCTGGTAATAATGCCATGTCGGCCATTAGCTCTCTGGAGAGGTACTTAGAGCACAACATCCGTCTTCTGGAAAAGAGACGGCCACTGGAACACCAGAGTGAAGGAGGCCCCCATTTAGTTCTTCTCCTTCCCCTCCCCCTGCCTCTGACTCCAGAGCTCATGCTGTTGAGGCAGGGTGGCCAACAGCAGCTGTAATGAATAATTGCCACCGCTTTTAATAAGCGCTGCTAATTACTCCCCATTCCCTGCCTCTGACTGGGCTTCTGTGCTCCCCTGCACCAGCACAGGTAAGACTGGCGTGAGGTCAGTGGGCAAGCAACAAACCGCCAGACTGACTCTGCTCTCGGGTCCTGATCCTGCTCCATCTGAAGTCAGTGACTAAAATCCCGTTTGCTTTAAAAGGGAAACAGATCAAGTCTTAATTTTCTTGCTGTTCCAGCTGCCAAGCATATATGCCTGCCTACACTGCAAGCCTTACATACTAGCATTGCGCTGCAAATAATGCCCCCTGATGCGCACCGAGAGCATCAAAATAAACCTCGAGTTGGCGTTAGTCCCTTCTGACAGAGTCCCCTTTGCCTCCCAGCAGGAACTGGGCACCCCTGTGTAATGCAGGGAGCCAGCACAGCAGGAGAACAGCGGACTACAGGGTGTTATGCAGATAATACGTATATGCTCTAAAACGCATAAATTAAGTAATGGTGCAGCTGCAAAAATCCTATGCAGAGAAAAGAAGGAATGAATAGTGTAGTATAGCACTGCGTAGCCCAGTCTATCTATTTTGGTCACTAGTTTGTTATTTACAAGTTCAGTCACTTGGTCCCACAAATTTCCAGTTCAGCTTAGGCTGGGTAAAATCATGTTTGTCTTCACCCTCCCCCTGGGAAGTTTCCACGTTCAGTTTTTTGGATGCTCTGCCTTGATACGAGCGGGGCTGCACCCCTCTTTCTTAACCCTCCTCAGCTGTCCCAGCCCAGTAGAACTCCTGAGCCTCTGGCTGCTCAAGGAGGATCCCTCCAAAAAGTGCCATCAGCACATGTGAAAAACAACAGGAATCGATGTCCCGACTTGTAGTATTTTTCTTAGCCTTAGAGCAGGCTGGGAGCTGACACAGTAATGCAGAGAAGCCTTCACCTCTCTCGAGTGCCTCCCTCGTGTGTGCAGGCTTGAACATCTTTCCAAGGGAGGGCAGCTGCCTGGAGCAGGGGCAGCAAGGTGGGCCTGGGCTGCTGCAAGGCAGAGCCCACCTTGTGCGTGAAACGTAGGTGAGCACGTAACCAAATGTTGGCATTTTAGTATGTATGTGCTACAAAGCCTAGTGAAGGTTGCCCACGTTATATTTAACTTGGAGGTGCTTCTCTCTGAACCCTTTGCTCCTTTAGATCAGTGCATGTGACAAACCAGGGTTTTAGAAGAGCAAGAAGCAGATCTCCTTCTGCGGCGGCCTTCTGATGCCTCAGCCCCTATACCCAGCTCCTGCATTAGCCCTTCTCTATCCCCATCCCTGGGTCTCCAGCTCCAGCTCCTTCTTGCTGATCTGATCTCAGCCTCCCCTTCCCCGCCTCTCTCCCAGCTCCCAGTGGGGTCCCCATCCCTTGATCTCCACCCTGTTTGCTCCATTCCTCCTTTGCCAGGCCCCTTGCCTAGCCAGTCAGACTCTCCAGAAGCCTTGTAATTTTGTTTAGCTGTTGACCCTCCGGTTCCAGGCTGATTTTGGCCAGAAGCTTTGGAGAGTAAGGACACAGAAGGGCCAGAGAAAGAAACACCAGGAATTTTGAAGAGGGTGGTTTCCTAGTTTCAGTGGTCAGCCTCCACATCAGAAAAACCACTGGCGCTGTTGGTCCCCAAAGGTCATTTTCTTGAAGAGGCCGATGACAAACCGAGCTGTGGAGACTGGGACGTCACAGGCAGACCAACAAGGACACCAAACACCTTGTTAGTGCCACCCAAATCCCATACCAGATCTGTGATCAATCAACTTCTGCTTCCGCAGTTGTTATCTGGCACTTCCCGCATGCACAAAATTAAAACCCCATTAAAGAAGAAGTGTGTGTGTGTCCCTCCATGTGCGCATTTGTGCGTACACTAATGTCTCGGGGCTGGCGGGACTGGGCTAGGGCTGTCATTACAGCCACGCCAC
Organism: Scolopax mira; assembly: GCA_004320125.1. Taxonomy (NCBI): domain Eukaryota; kingdom Metazoa; phylum Chordata; class Aves; order Charadriiformes; family Scolopacidae; genus Scolopax; species Scolopax mira. The sequence goes on from BJBW01008243.1 coordinate 4,281, forward strand.
AACCTACCACAGGCGCCAAGGGCTCTCCATGGAAACTCTAATCCCTGTGAAACGGGTTCTTAGGTTGTTTTTGTTTTTTAAGAAACCCACAAAAAAAAAAAATAGCTGAGGGATTGCAAAGCTAGATAGAAAGCTTTAAAAGAAGGCAATAATGTCAACTTCTTATCACACAGACAGCCCCTAGCCCTACATCCCAAACAGTCAAGCTGGCTTTTAGGGTTTGCTTCTGGAGACGCGAGTTATTTATGTTTTCCACCCACCTCTGTGTCAACACACACCTCGTCTGTTGTCCCTCCTTTGTCAGTTAAAAAAAACGACAGATAAAAATGGACGGCAATTTCATCACCTACACATCTTTTCCTATATAATTTATCCTGGGCAGATGAAATGATGGAAGTGGTTTAAATGTACAGTGGAGAAGCTGTTTGTCCATCATATGCTTAAGGGAAAAAAATAGCAACACCACCCACTGATTATGCAGGCAGCATTATAACTTTACATATACTGCTGTGTGGAATGGATTCAGGAATGACAGTATCATGATGTACCAGTTGAGTATTCATTTACTGGCTAATCTATAGCTCAGATCAGTACTCAGTTGGCTTACAAAGCACAGCTCTGGCCTGGCTTTCTGACTGCTGTAATAACAGAGTTAAAGAGTGCTAAATCTAACCCATTTCCATTTTGCATCCATTTTACATCTGTTGTATTGCAGTAGGCAGGGCTGGAATAATGAACCCTTGATTGCCATTTTCCTCTCCAGTGCGTCCAGGTAGAGCTTCACATCCGCTCTGTCCAAGCAGCTGTGCATCTGCAAAGCAGGAGACCCTTTCCGTTCCCTCCTAGGGGACAGACTTGCTCCCCAGTGTGATGTCACCTGTGGTTACCCCATGCAGTGACAATGTCACAAAGGTAGGTGCTCTCCTGAACAAACATCAGACTGTGGCACAAGCTCATCAAGCTCTGAAAGGCTAAACTAGACCTAATTTAAAGGTGAGGAAAAAAACCCAAACCCTGACAGACGCAGAATACACCCTGATTCTCTCCTCCATAGGAAATACAGATACTTGTCAGTGGGGAAATGCCCCTATTTTGATGCCCTAAAGGTTAAGAGAAAGAGTGTCTGTAGAGCATGGGCACCTTGAGTTACAGGCCAGTGCAGCATGGCCCATTGATGGCACAGAGCATCAGACATTACACTTCATGGGAAACACCAAGGGCCACTACAAACATTTGGTTTATGAGATTAAATAAAATTTGTCTATCAAGCCAGTGTCGTGCACAGAAAGATATGAAATCGTGGGATGTATATAAGAAGTCTGTTTTCTAACACACTGGCAGGGTTCAAGTAAAGACTTCAACATCAGCATCCAGTAAAAAAGATCCCCAACTTCTCTAAGCATCCTTTGAAAGCTGTTTGTTCATCTATGGACCATGGGCGCTCCTTGCCCTCTCGGGCCACTGGGGCAGGTGGCTCCAGACCGCAAGGTCTTCTCCATACCTTCTCTGTATCTGTTAAAAGTGCCAGGTGCACCTGCAGGATTTAGAGCGTATAGGTCTTTGTGCAGAAAGCTAATCTCTTGAATTTTATCCGTTAATTAACTAGATGCCAACTGGAGAGTACAGGTGTTTGGCAGTTTCATGAGACACACACCACAGAGTCAGCAGCTGCTGTTATATAACCTGGAACTGCCAAATGTTCCTCACTTGTAGCCCAGCACAGAGGACTGAACTGGGGGTGACCCAAATGCTGTGACTGTCTGTGCTGTGACAAGATTTGGTCACCCTTAGCTGTGGAGGAGGCTCGGGTCTCAGACTGATGAGCCCCAGCAGATCTAACCCACTGGGTTTAGGACGTTGCAGTCCCAGCTGTGTTTCTACCCGGGGTCTGACATGACAGCAGGGACACTTGTGCCAGCAGCACTCGTGCCAGCATCTCTGCTCCCATGGTGCTGGTAAGACCAGGGAAAAGCAGTCAGAAGCACAGCCTGACTGGTAGCGTGTGGCACCAGCAGAGTTTACTGTCTCCAGCTGCCCCTGTCCCAAAGACAGAGGTGCATTGCAGAGGTTATGGTATGGTGGGGGGGAAGGAGGAGAAAGATCATCCACGGACTAACACAAAGGTCTGGAAAATGCCACAACATCCCCACACCTCATCCCCAGCCCTGCCATACGTTCGAAGCAGGTTTTGTCAGCCCTTGAAAACAGGATGGATGGAAACGGATCTAAATGTCACAGCCCTGGTAGCTTGATGTCCAGAAACCAAGCATCCAGGAGTAGCTTCAAAAAATATTCAAGTTTTAATGCAAGCAGCCTCCCTTCTCTGACTGCCCCTCTCCCTTTCCCCCACCTGTCTTGCCTACCTTGGTTTTGTCTATGGTGCATGGTCTGCAGGTGGGAGGTAGCTGCCAGGGAATGCAAATTGGATGCAGTTCTGAGTCACACTGCTGTGGCCCAGGCCATCACTTATCTCCTAGTCAGAGCATTAAGACAGGGTCTTAATCCCAAACACAGGGTAACAGAGGTTGTCGGAGATGCCCATTGCCTTGCTATAAGCATAGGAGAGCTATGACCACAGCTGAGAGGAGACAGTGGTGAGGCCCTGAGAGCATATTTGGTGAGCATTCAGGCTTGATTTTTCAAGAGACACTTAAGAAAATAATGCATCCAGCTCCCATAAAGCTCCTCTGAAAACCCACACCTCCTACCAGGGATGAGATCTAGCACACACCCACCGAGCTTGTCTGCAGGAGGCTACAGAGTGCCTGACGCAGGCACAGCACCAACAGAACAGCAGAGTTCCCCGGCAAGGCCACCAGGGCTGTGAACAGACACCATGGTCTCTTCCTCCCCCAACCCCCCTAGTTGATTAGCACGCTCAGGAAAGGTTTTGCATGTGCAAGGTATGTGTAAGGCCTTTGCCTTTGGCCTTTTGCCAAAGCACTGATTTTCCGTGATGTGCGTTACTGCTTTCTGCTAGTAATTATTGATAATGCTCTTGGATGAATTACAGACATTTAAAAATGAATTAGACTGCATGTGTGTCTGTCTCTCCTGTCCCCTTTCTGTTTCTCCTCCACAAGGATGTATGGCTTTGAAATGTTGATACATATTCATTACGGCTTCTACGACTTGAAAGGCATAGCTAAAGGGAGAGCTCGGATCAACAGGAACGTGGAGCGGCAATGAAAGCAGGATGTAAGCACGGTGAGTGAGCAGCATTTGAGCAGTTAGCACAGGGAACGAGGTACCAGGAGATCTGAATCCTGGTACATCGTTCTGCTACTGTCTCTGATGGCTGTGGACAACACTTTGTGCCTCAGCTCCCTCAGCCATAGGATTGACGCAGCGATGCTTACCGGTGCTCTGAAGCATGATTCTACATAAATGCGGCCTCAAACTGGTGGTGAATGAATCCAGCTATCACCTTTCCTGTCATTTCCAGTTGTCAAAGCAAGGAATCCAATGAGAGATTCTTTAGGGGGAAAAAGAAAAAGGAGCCCTGAGCAGGTACCAAAACCACAGATGAAAGCATCCCCTGCTTATAGTGTTTAGAGCAGAATGTCAGCAGCATGTAGTGGACATGCACTTCTCCACAGTCATGCATGCACATGCACACACTTGCATGTGCTCTGTCCTTACACAGAATCAAGCTTTGTTCTGTCTTGTTTTGAAGAGTTCTCAACCCAAGAGTTAAAACCGGGCAGAAAGAAACTTTGGACGGATCTTCCATACCTGTTCCTAAGGGCTGGAATGTGGTGAGAACGTGGAGATGGAAGAGGAGCTTGTGTTTCTTAGGGCCATTGCATTGGTGCCAATGTGAAGAGAGAAGCAGACTGTCTTTGTGCCAGTGGGGTGGCACAATGTCAGTACTCTTACCTGGCTCTTTTCTGAGGTTCTGCAGGTTCTGCTGCAGCTTCTTGTGTGCATTTCTTTGTTGTGAAGTTGTGTCTAGCACCAGAAGGCACTTGGCTGTCAGGCAAGACAGAAAATCACGTTGGGTGGGAATTCAATTATTAATGTGGAAAAATCCTTCCTAACTGAATTTTAATCAGAACTACTGAGAAGTTTTGGGTTTTAGCAAGCTGGCATTTGCGATAAAATCAATGCAGCTGAAAAATTCCCAAGCACTCCTGGCTGTGACATCTGAGCAGTTCTACCTCTCCCTGGCACACCTTCAGAATGCAAAACACTTGCATTTGGGACAACTTCTTGCTCTTGTGTGAAAGCACATTCACCTGTTAAAACTCTGCCTAGACTAGTCATTTAGTGCCTTTCCAATCGAGACACCACCTGCAATTTTTCTCTTTCTTCCTAAGAATTTTATGCTTCTGTTAAATAGGAGACTGGTGAAAAGTTTAAAATTAACAGCAACAAACCTCAGTGCAGAGCAAGTTGAGTGCTAGAAATGCTTGGGTAAGCAGTTTTTCTTACAGCTCCTGATGCTAATATGTCTCAGATATTATCCCCAGAGATGAGAGAGTAGCTTGCAGCTTATTCACTTTCTAGCCTCTCTGCCAGGTTTTCCAGTGAAAGAGGGAGACAGTTTCCAGCAGTGGTGGTATTTCTGACGTTCACTGATCGAGTAGGAACTGGACTGGGACTAAGTTCATTTCCTATCGGCTGACTGACAGTCAGTCCCTGCTAGTGTGGGCTGGATTCATATTGGCAAACTCCACATGAAAAAACTGTCTAAACCACTACTCAACTGTTGATGCCAAGACGTTTCCCCATCTCCTATGGGGATTCATTTCACTGTCTTTATGGTGAATAGCCCCTGATATAAAATAGTCGGTGATAAAAAGGTACAAAAAAGAATATACAGGAAGAAAGCACAGTTCTTTGTTTCTATTGATGCACAAAGATCCATCTCAGAACTCTGGAAATATGCAGGGTGGATAATGGATGCCATTAGATCTACAAAGGAAACCTCCTTTTGTCACCTACACAAAGGTCACATCTGGAACGTAGACTCTAACCATCATGTGCAGATGGAAGAGGAATGCAAAACAGGTTTCCAGGATCCATGACCTGCTGCAGTTCCCAGGTCCACTCCGTGAAGACGAGTAGAGTTGGGTCTTGGTTTAGTCAAAGCAAAAGCCCCTCCTTCCTCTAGTGCACCCAGAAGAGAGGGTATGTAGGAAATTATTCTCAGCCAAGCAAACTGTCTTACACAGGAGTGCCTGGGCTGAGCTCTTTGATGATCCATGGTAAAGCACAGGGTATGAAATAATACTCTGACTCACCTTATCATAAGTACTCAGCAACACCGAGGGAAGACATCACAGGAAACTCAGTAAACACATCGCACAGCAGAAACCATGTGTCAACCCCCAGCTCTGCTTTCTTCTGGGTTTCTCTTGGGAGTTGTCCTCTGCCCTTGCCCTACAGCTCGCTCTTCCCAGGGTGCAGATTGCAAGATCAGCTTGCTAACATGAATCAGGCAGAAGGCACAGGCCAGACTCTTGGCAGCATAACTGACTTAGTACCATGGAGCTAATGGCTCTGTCCCAGTTTTATACTGGAAGAGAGGGTGTCCCAAGTGCAGTGTTAGGTAAGCTATGAAATTTGTTGCATGATTTACACATACTTGACATGGCAGTGAGCATTGAAGAGCTCCTCCTTAAACTGTTCAAGAGGCAGCAGCCTCCAGGAACAGTGGTTTGGAGAGTGAACCCTGCTGCCTAACTGATGGAATCCCTTAGGGCAACACCACGTTGGTTTCCCCCATGCGAGGCACGGAACGCATATTCAGGCATCATTTCCTGAAAGGAACTAACCATGACCCAAGTGTTATTACAGACACTCCTTATGGAGGTCATGCCTGTGGCAGCTGATGCTCCTTCATAAACCATCACAAGTAAATCAGTGGCTTTAATTTACAGTGGCAAGGTAGTTCTGTTTGATGACAGAGTGTTTTAATGTGGCTTTTATCAGTGCCTTTTTCCCAAGATAAGGCAACTATCAGAAAGATATCAGCAATGGTTTAAGGGGGAGCTGGGTGCTGCTGCTCTAAATTAATAGCAGGACAGCCTCCCTTCACATGTTCCAGTGCAAGGCACCACAGGAGGCTTAGTCACAAGGACTGTAGTACTCATGACACCAGTGTATACATTCCTTACTATCTCCTCCAAGTATTGTCTCCTTCAAGTTATTTTCTGAGGGTAGATTAGACTCTAAGTAGGCTGCATTCTCCTTTCCAATAACAGGCTGCCTGATCTCACACTGCCCATATCTATCATCTCTCAGGTCCAGACCACTTGAGAAAACAAACCACAATCTGGAGCATGAAGGGTAGAAGGGAACGTAACACTGGAAGATGTTTCGGTCAGCTACCCATGGAAGGACTATAGTTTCAGAAATAGCTGTGTCTCTAATAAGACAGCAAGAGGTTGCTGTGGTTCCTTACAGGAGATCCCAGCTGAGTGACATGCCCAGTACAGGAGCTGCAATGGACCATCGTAAACCATGACTTTCCAGGTCCTAATGTACCAGTGTGGTACAGACCAAAGCAGATACAAAAAGCCACAAAAGGGAGTGCAGGGTGCCAAAAGACTTAATTCACACTTAAAACCACAGTGTGGCTCCTTGCTGATATCAACATTAAGGGAACATTAAGGATGGGGGAGTGAAACTCCAGGCCATTCGGAACAGGGCTAGTAAATACAGGCTACTGTTTAAAGGAGCTGGTTGTTATGGGTGCTGTGATAATGCATTGCTGTGGGCAAAGAGAGGTGGCACGGGAAGCAGTGAAATAAATCTATCTGAAAGGGGTTTGTTGCCCACGATAGAATGCATGCATATGCCAGAGCCTGGATTTGTGCTGCTGGCTGCCTTCCCAAACCAGTACACAACAAGGCAAGAGGGAAATTACTAATCTATTTCCCTGAGATTCTGGCAAGGAGAGACAAAATGGGCACCTATTTTTCCCCAGAAGAGTAAGTCCAGCATGTTTTTTTTACCCATTCAATAAGCCATAGAACCAGAAAATATACCAGTCTTCTTCCTTGGACAATATCTCTTCCTTCTCACGCTGCCAGTGCCTGTCTCTGGCAGGCTGGTTTAGAGAATCATCAACCTGAGCTGAGAGACCAAATCCTCTGCTGCTTCTTCTTGATAGCACTTCATTTCAGCTGTGCAAGAGGAGGACTGGAGATATCCAAGCTTGAGCTGCCTTCAGCCAAAGAAGTTGAGTGATGTCTCTCACTTGGAGCATGCTCAGGTACACACACACTGTCACCACCCCCAGCCTCAGGCAGCAACAAGCCTGTCCCTGTGGTCAAGGGCTGTATTCCTAAAGTGCTGAAAGATGACTCCATAGTCTTCTGCAGGTCCCTGCTGCCATTCCACCTCCTGCACAGGGAAAATTGCTTCACTGGCCAGGAAGCCTGATCTGTAGGGATAGCTATGGTCACAAGTGTTCTCCATTGATGATGTTGATTGTCCCTATGATCACAGCTACCTGAGGGAAGTGAATCTTCCTGGCTGTTTCAGACTCAGTGTGGTGGATGAGGAACCCTTAAATTATGCCCACAGCTCTCCTTCTACATAATCCAAGACAGGTCTCCTTCCTTTTCTTCTATGGGGACGATCAGTAAATTAAGTTGTTATCTCTATCTTTAATTCATATATGTTCTTTAATTTCTCCAGATACATATAACAGCTGTTTCTCTGCATTGCTAACACAAGATCAGTTCTTATTGTAGTGAAGAGTAAGAATAGGGGTTCATTCCTATTCTCACTTTTAAAATGAGACACAATAAATTCTTATATTGACTGACTTTGGGCAAGAAAGTCATCAGCTAGAGGAGCATGACACTCTCTCTCTCTCCCTCTCTCTCTCTCTCTCTCTCTCTGTCTATCTATAGAGAGTGTGTTTGTGTGTATGTGTGTGTAGATTGCCTCTGAAAAATAAAATCCTTCTGTATGCTAATTTTTTCTTTGAGTTTCCAAGACAACAGTGGTTTCGCTCAGTGCTGTCCCCATATAACTCCCTGGTCTTCTCTCCTCAAAGACAGCTCCATGGTTTTTAAGGGCACTATTTTTTCCTCCATTTTTGTAGCTTTTCCATATGTTTCTAATCACCCACACTGAAGAGTCCTGCCCTAGGTGTCTGTGAATACTAGCACACAGAGAAGCTAGCCCAGAACAAGCTATGGTGTGACCCTCAGGAGAGCATCAGCAACTCCGTCATAATGGCCCCGTGTGTACATTCTTTCTCCGTGTTGCATGTGGAGTCACTTTGTCAAATAAACCACCTCACTTGGCTGTAGGGTCGAAGTATGTCCATGGGCAGGCACTGTGCTGTCACACTGTAAAGGTCACACCTTAACCTGGGATACCCTTTATCTGGGATAACTTGTTCTGCACCTGTCTCCAAAGGCATTCAGAAGCATGAGCTCTCCTTATTAAATTTGTACTCTGGGAGGAATCTCAATAATAGATTGCAGTGGTTGTGCCCACAGCACGTGGTAGGAGTTAGCAACATTCTTCCTAGACTGGTGCAATTGCTTAACAGATGTCATTTTTTCATAGGCAGACGTGTCACTTCAGTTTTGCCACTGTCACTGCTTATCCTCTCCAGTTTAGAGTTTCCTGGTAATATGGCTATGGAAGGGAAGTTGGCAAGAGCCAGACATCAGTATGTATTTTATTCCCCAACGTATTGCCATGAAAAATCTTGATTAGTAGGGTTCAGGAAACTGCAGCATGATATTCCTGGAAATTAGGGACAGAACAAGTTTTCTAAATAAGAGGTAGTGGCTCACTGATTTGAAGGAGGCTTCTTCTCCATCTTTGCTAGTGGCTCTCATTTCTCATCAGTCCAGATCAAACTCACTGTCTACCTGATGGGACATAAGTGTAGGTGGAATATAAGCAAGTGCTATGAAAACAGCCCAGTTCCTGGGGTGTTACAAGAAAGCACAAGAACGAATTTGCTAGCTGCATATTCTGTGAAGAAGCTGTGAATCAGATGTTCCTGCTTATCTTTCTTCCCAGGCTTTATTTTCCTTCACTGTTAGAGAAAAAGCAGCAGAAAAACAGACCCCAGGTCCAGGCCTGGTTTAGAGCAGCTTAGATTTAGTGCATTCAGAAACCTATCCAAGTTTGATAGGGGCATTTGCAACTCTGAGAAATTCTCTTGGAATTAGAATCTTTTTTCCCTCCAGAAAGCTGGAGAAAGCGGTTAGTGTTGAGGAAAAGTGAACAAAAATAGAGCTGTTCCAAAACATTGTCTGAAGGTTATGTATAGCAGTAGAGGTGGAAAAATGGTATGCAACATTGCTAGATGTTGCTCTTCCCACTGACGTGCTGTGTGATACAGGGCAAAGTATGTCTCAGTGCCCCCATCTATGAAATGTCCACAACAAATCACAGGAAATCTGGAAGATTTGATTCATATTTTTTTAAATCCGTTGAGATCTTCTGTAGAAATTTTTACAAATGGGCAAAATAATTTTTTAGCTAAGCCTTACTGTTTCGGGGTGTACTTAGGAGATGAAGAGAACAGATCTATTAAGATGTATAAATTTCAATCTGATCTTCTTGAACTTGCTACACATATCTTTGATTTTTAAAGTCATTGACTTGTGAATTGGAGAACTATTTTGGGAACCTGTGTTGCCTTAAGGCTTCAGGGAGAACAAGATTTTGGACTACAATGTATACAGGCACACACAGATGTCCCTTTCAGTTAGCCACCTCAAATGTGCCTGAGAATTTAATACATTCTTTACTAAAAAACCTAAAGGTAGCTAGCGTCACACCACCACACAAGGGAACTATGGTGATCAGATGTCCTTAGCCACATTGCAACATTGGCCACTACAGAAAATCACTCCGGAAACCACCATCACCCAGAGAGATCCTTGATCTTCTAGCAGAGTAAGCAGGTTATTACAGCTATCCACTGTTCCTGCAGAACAGCAAGCAATCAGATCAGCTAAGAAGCAGGCATGTGCCCCAGTTCCCAGAAGTGCTGTATGCAAGACTAAAAGCAAAAAGGCTTTGTCTAAAGGAGCATGCCTTAGGATGGCACATCTTAAATCTGTGCCCTAGCCTAACCTTGACTATGTGTATTTATAAAGTACAGGAGATCAAACACAAAGAAAAAGACAAATAATAGAAAATAGAAATGAAACAAAGAATGAAAATTCTATTAGTAGAGAAAGAAAAGCCTCAATCTGCAGGATTATTGCACAGCATGGACTCGATGCAAAACTATGTGGGAGCAGTTAAGCTGACCTCCTTTTGCCAGCCTTAACTTGAAGGGGGATAGCTGAAGATATCAGGAAGGGGACAGCTTGATTCTCAGCTTCTGACAAACAACATGGCAATAGCTATTTACCTGAGATAACAAAGCTGTGTATGAACAGACCCTTCCCAAAGAGGACAACGGTCAATCTGAAGACACTCCTCCTATGAAGACAAGTCCTGTCCACTTTCTACAGTAGGTTGACTTCATGTGAAGCATCAGGATTTACAGAGCATTTGCTTTCGGTGTTAACAATGAGTCAGTTTTCAAGCAACAGGCTCAAATTTTATGAGAGCTAGAGATTTTCATATCGTGCTTAAAGGCACTTTTTAGAATTCAAGAGCAGATTAAACTGCCCAATAGATATGAAAAAAAATTATATATTTTGGCTGGATTTTGTCTAATCGCACTTCGGAAGAGGGTCAGTCACAGCCCAAGTCTTCTGTCAGTTCTGTTCACACCTGACTGTCACTAGCAAGTGCAAAAGTCTTTTACCAGCACTATCAGGTGAGGGAGGAAACAATGCAGAGTACAAAATGGCTCATGGTGAGTCACTTGCAGCTACTTGTATAACTGGCAGCCTCAGGAAGGAGGCATGCACTTGTTGTCTGATCCTGAATTTACTACTATTCGATTAACATATTTTTTTCCCTACTCTTGCAATAGCTCACTTTGGGATTTACAATGTCATCTGAAGACCCCTTTTATAAACTGCTGCCTGCAACAGCTGAAACAAAGAAAATCACCAAAGACAAGCTGAGTTCTGGCTCAGAATTTTAATGCATTTTACACACGGAATTTTATATTGGGAACAGATTTTTGCAAATCCTGTTTAGAAATCACAGTTGAAGCTTTCACCCAGATAATCCCACCAGTGTCAACTTTTACACTATGCTTCAGATCATGCCAGCATTTCTGATGTGATAATTACAGATCAAGTTGAACCAAGAACTGAAGATCAGCTATCCTGGGTTACATCAAAGGTCCATCTAGCCCGGAACCTTTGTCCAGCAGTGTCTGGAAGAAATTACTTGGAGAGTGCTTGTTCTTAAGAGACCAAATATCTAATGTGTGTCTGGAACATTCAGAAAACCCTAACAATACCTTCTAGCAGACAGCAGCTGGGATTTCCTGAGCCATTGATGACATCTTTATAAACCTCAGTAGCTTCCCCTTCTCTAAAATAGTCCAGACTCCTCTGAAACCCATGTAAGCAAGCATCTACATCTGCAGCAAAGATCTCCACATATGAACCACATGTTCAAAGAACCACCCACAGTCATCCCCCAAAAAAGGAACTAACTAAAGATCTGAATCAAATCCTGGCCCAAGAAGTGCAGATATGATGAGTCAGAATATGTGGATCCTCCCTGCTGGCCTAGCTCATTGCAATTCTTGATCATCCTTGTGGATTGATACCTGCTCCTTTAACCCCTTTGGCACCCCTCCTAACACCTGCAGAGACCCAGGGTCCCAGGGCCCAAGCACATGCCCATTACCACAAGGGATCCTGGTGCCAGCCACTCTCTGTGGAGTACTTTGAGGTTACAAATAAAAACCACCTTGTACTCCATCATATCCTCAAAGTCAAAGGCATGAAAAATATTTGACTTTGTCCTTTTAGTTACAACTTTTTGTTTGCACCAAAGGATGCCCACGCAGAGCCAAGGTGGGGAGGATGTACCAGGGAGGCATGTTACTGGACTGGAAAAGACACGTCAAGCTGGACACATCCCATGTTAGTAAATAACAAGAAGGATGGTGCAAATGCATCATTCAGCTTAGAGGGTGAGTAAGCTGAGCTGAGAGCTGAGCAGTGAATATTTCTCCTCATCTCTATTCACAGATCAGCCCAGCAGGATACAGTACTTGCTGTTTTAGAATAATTCTAAGCCTAATTTCAGGTGTGGTGCAGGAAGGAGTTATAATCAGGTGTGCTGAAAAAGCGATACAAACCTTAGTCTGTGGAGCTAAACTTATTCTCCCTTATATCACTTTTACTCCATTAACCTAAGGATAAAATAAAATCAGGATAAGGAAATTGTTTGTTGGAAAAGGGGAAAAATCAACATTCGCTGGGTGTTATCTATCAGCATCTCACACAAACACCAGCAGCATCCACATGTACTCACAGATACAGAGAGCATCTACTTAGAAGGAGGGAGCACTGTGAAAAGGTCAGCAATCTGTACTCATTTTCTGCCTTCAAGACCACAGAAAATACCAAGTCTGTTCTCTGCCCCAGAGCAGGGTCAATATTTGTATAAAATTTTGCTAAGACACAATGGTCTTACCTGTTCTGAAAAACCTCTGGTGCTGGCAATTCCCAAAGTCTTCCTAGGCTATCTATTCCTGAGCTCACATACCTTTTATTTAGCTAAAAACTTGTCCTAGTGTTTAGCTTATGTCTCCTTTACTGCAGTTTAAGCTCAATAGTCCTGTTTGTACTCTCAGTGGAAAAGAGGACTATTGTATTCCCCTTCTCTTAGTTTCCTATATATTTGAAGAGTTGTGTTTTTCTACTGCTTCCATCTAGACCCAGTCTTTTCTTCTTTTCTTCTTTAGCCCAAACAACCACAAATCTTTTAATCCTCCCTCACAGGTTATGCTTTCTAGACCTCAGATTGTTTTTATTCCTCTTCTCTGCTGTCCCCACCAAATAGCCTGCATCTTTCTTTGCATGCAGCATGCAATGCTGGCTGCAGTGCTTCAGCAAGGCTTTGCCACACAGAGCAGATGATGATGGCCTCCTGTGTTACATGCCTCTTTGATGTAGCCTGATAGGATATCTGAGATCTGCTCTTTTTTATTTTTTTTGTGGCAGTGTGGCATTTACAGAATATGCATAACAATAACCAAGTCTTACTAGATGTGACAAATAATTCATACCTCAAGAGGAAGAGGTGATAAAGGACAGAGACCAAGTAGGACAAAAGGCAGAGCTTGCAGACTTATCCCCTTGATCTGGGGAAAAAATTATTTACTTGTACAATTTTCTGGCACAACTAGAACATTGTACTGTACTTTGAATGCCTCATTGTGTTTTAGATGCTGAAAGCCAGGGAGAGATTGACAGCATTAAAGAGAAATTCGTCGAAGGACAACAAAAATTATTAGGAAGTAAGAGAGAGAAAAATTAAAAAAAAAAAAAAGAAAAAAAAGTCATTCTCTATAATTTAATAAAGCGATAATTTCAAGAGAGGATTATAGGCTTAAACAAGCCTTGAAGATAGAAACACAAACAATGCAGTGGTTTAGAGTATTAAAGGACAGCAAGCAGATGGTCATAAGCAAATGCATTGACATGAAATTAGTGAAAATACCACTTGAGCATAACCTGGGAGAGAATGCGATTTATTAGGCAGCAGAATAATTTCCACAAAAAATGAAGGAAGCCCCACTGCTTGCAGCTTTTGAAGCCAAACTGGACACAGGAAATAGTCCATGGAAAGGTCACTGGAGCAATTACAGCTGGATCATTTTCTCTAGGGTCTACCATTCCTCTTTTGAAAGAAAAAAAAAAAAAAAGATTATGTATATATCAACAGAAAGACCACTCTACTATGTCTTCAGCCTAACTAATGGAAAGTACATGCATTAGATTTTTGGGGTGTCTTGATAAGCAAGAAGACTAATCTGAAGCCCAGTAAGATGAGCAGGATTCCCTCTCCTGACTTTGATGGAATTAGGGAAAACCCAAAGAAAATCACCTCAGGACTTGTAAGGCAGATGGCAGCTTTTGTGTTATGTCTAAGCTTGTCACAGACAAGAGGAATTTGCTACTGATGCATCAGGAGCTGAGTGAAGCAAATGTGACAGCAGGGAGGCAGGTGAATTTTTCCCTCTGTTTCTGCTGAATCATTTATTTCCTGTGAGCCACACTTCCTGGGACGCCAAAACGATCAGCTCATTGAAGCTGAATTTGCCAAATAATTTCATATAAAATGAGACTGAGGTGAGGAAAAGAGGCCATGTCAGTAGAGAGACGAGTGGGACACTTCAAGTTTTTATTTGTAAGCTTGTCTCATAAAAGGGGCTGAATTACAAATCACAGGGTGGCAGTCATAAAAGGGGCAGCCAGGAAAGCCTGGAGTGTCCCAGCAGAAGCAGCCAGCTGCCCTTCTTCCCCAGCAGCAGCAGCATCTTCTCGGCACAAGCCTCGTATCAGCCTCCATGATCCATTTCCACTCACAAAGAGAAGGGCTTAGCCCTTCAGACTGAGGCTCTGAACTAGGCTACTGCTGGTCTTTATGGCTGCAGTTGTCCCACTTTGCACTGACACACAGAGAAGGAGAAAAATAAGTAATTTTTTTGTCACTTGGCCTTCACGTGACAAAGTCCTCAGCAGCAACAAGAATACTAGGTATTCTTGCTTTCCCACAGTTGGCTCTTGCCCTTGCACCATTACGTTGTGAACCAGGACAGGGAAGTAGTGCCTTGACTTACAAATAACCTGCCAAATTATAAGCTGCTTTATGGCTTTTAAAACCCCATACATTCTTTGATGTACTTCATAACCCAACTGTCCAAAGACCTGACCACAAACAGTAATGGTGGAAAAAGATGCCAGAAGATAAAGATAACACGCTACCAAAGATGGAGGGAGAGGTATTGCTGTCTCACCACTCAGAAAAATATATTTAAACATGGAAATAGCAAGGAAAAATCAGAGGAACCCGGAAAATATGATGACAGAAAAGTGTATGGTCCAGCAGCTCATGAGGAAAGAGAAGACTTTGTCCCCCCACACCATGAGTACTGATGGTGTGGGCTTGTGCTGGAGAAGGGATTGCTGGATTACTTTGATACCCAAGCAATTGGGTATCAAACATTTATGTTTCTCTTACAGCTGTGCAAATGGTCTAGCTTTCCTACAGCTTTCACAGCCTTCTACCAAAATCCAATGTGACCCTCCCAGTCAAGGTGAAATGCTATTTCGATAAGAGAGATGAGGAAACTTAAGTTTTCTTGAAGAAAACCCCCATCCTTGCTACATCATGCTGTATTTGTGTATATGCAGGCTCACGCGTGTATCCTTCATCTCCTGACCTGCAGTTAAGACTGAATTACAAATCACAGGGTGGCAGTGCCTCAGACAAAGGCCAAGCCAATGCTGCATTAAACCAGAGCACAGAGCACCCTGAGCCTGACCTGTCAAGAGATATCATGCTCATCTTTCCAGAGAAAGGCAGGGCTTCCTAACTCACGTCAGGTGACAGCTCTCAGCTCCTGGACATCTATGCCTGAGCGAGTGAGCTAGTTTAATTTTTGTCACAGGTGTTTGGGTTTTTTCTTTTTTTTGGCAAGAACTGCTGGAGTAAAATGGTGTTAGCACATCAGCAGGCTTGTCACTCCCTCCCTGACACATCAATCAGAGAGTCTCCGTGGACCCAGGCTGCCTTACTGTGCGTCTCAGCATGGGAACAGAGAGTCTTTTCCCATTGCCTCGCTCCTCCCCATTGTGAATGAGCAGCCAGGTTGCTCATCTACACCACGGGAAGGTGGGGGACAGGAGCCATCAAGCCCTGAGATGTTGCAGAACAAGAGGGTCACTGAAGCAGCATCCTTCATTGTGGCTGCATTTGTAATCAAGGCTGATTCCAGATAGTATAGTTAAATCCATGCTCCCCGAATCTCAGCTGGAAGAAAATGGATTAGCTTTACTGACTTCACTGAAGCCAAAGCAATTCACTCTGGCTGAGGATCTGATTCTTATCCTGGCTGTCAGGTACTTACCGCGTGTGTTTCAGTGTACAGCACAAAAGTAGGATTTTTTAAGCTGAACAGGGGTCGAACGTGGTTCTTTGGAGGGAAGCAGCAAAGACAAATTCAGGCAGTACAATTTCAAGGTGCTGTGAGAAATGTAGTGCCAGGGAAAATGAAAACCCCACGTTATCTCATGTGTAGAACAGCTGCCGTCTCCTACCCCAGACCCAGCAGCTGAGGCACAGCTGGTGGCTCCCTCGGTGAGGGCAAGCCAGCATAGATCCTGGCCACAGCCAGGAGAGATGATAAGCAGGACTGCAGGGCACACTGCAGGGAACACGGGAGGTTGAAAATTAAGGTCCTCCTAATTAGAAAGCGGTGAGAAGCGCACAAGCACACAGATTCCTGGTCTGAGGTAAGCTGCTGCCCTACAAGTTAAGGTAATGTTAAAAGGCAAAGCATCACACAGGAGATGGCAAAGGACACACAGACAGATGAAGCAGCAGGCACGTGTACGGCACTGCCAGCTGCAGAAAGCCATGAGTAAGGGCCAAGGAAGAGGCCGGAGTCAGAAAAAGACAGGTGTATAATGGCAAAGGCTATTGAAACTGCAGGAGCAATTCTGAACTGTGACCAAAGATGATTAGGAAGCGGGAGAAGATGTCAGAATATGAGTAAAGCATTAGCACACTGTGCCTAGGAGGTACAAATAGCTGGGACTCTGTAAAACAGACATGTGTAATTGTCAGGTCAGCCAGAAAAAAATCTCAGTGGGGTAAATCCCTGTAGCAAAGGACAAAAGAGTGGAATTGCAGAGATCCTATGGTTCCTAGCTGGAGGTGCGGTGCTAAACCAAACCAATCACCTTGGGAGTAGTGGGACACACACCTTTCTGGGATTTAAAAAAAACCACAAGTACACTAAAATTGTACATGCAAGGGCAATGTTTTCTGGGATGTGCAGTTCTGGTACAGAAGGAAGAGTGTCCTTCCCAGACAGCCCGTCTTGGGTATCCTGTGGCAAGGGAATGGCTACGATGCTGTGCCCTCTCCGCATCACAGCAGGATCCAGCCCTCATGAGGACACAGATGCAAAGGGCAGAGAGTAAAGGAAAATCTCTGAGGGGAAACAAGGGGGGATCCCGTGACATAAAACTGGCTTAGATAAAGTACTCAAAAGTGCTCAATAGGAAAAGACCAAATAGGACCTAATAATATTCTCTTAATGAGGCAATTTAACTGCCTGTAATTCTGCGTCCTGTGCATTGTGCTCTCCCAGCACAGGAGTTCAAAGCGTTGTCACAACAGGCCCTCAAAGGAGGTTTTTTTATAATGAGTGATATTTCTTAGGGACTCAGTATGGGGCAGTATGCTGAGGAGAACAGGAAAAAGGAAAATATAGGATACACTGAAAAATTGGTCATCAATCTCTATAGTCACTGAGCCATATTGCTGCTTACTGTAAAGGAGCACTAAAATCAGTGGCACTCTCTCCCATAGACTGTGGTCAGTTCTGGTTTAAAAGCAGATACAATTCAAATTTAGTTTGACATCTTTAGCAAAGGGACTCTGGAGGGGTTTCATCTGCTCAGCTCCCCCGTGAGCAACTGTTCCCTCACCGCGAAAGGAAAATAAGTCTTTCCCAGCATAACTTGAAGGGAAGGCCTGGATTCAATTAACTGGCAAAGAAAATGCTTTCCCTCTCTCTCTCTCTCTGTGTCTCGCCTCTTTCCTTAAGACAGTGGATGTCCTTACACATGAAGGTCAGCTGCAGCATGGGAGTCGGGGGCAAGGTAGAGAGCAGGGGAGGCTCATGCTGCAGCAGCTGCCACCTCAGTAACCTCTGCAAACGCAAACATCAATTGTGCAGAGAACGGTAACTGTTTTAAATAGGTTAAAAAATAAAGCCTGGTTATTTAATTTAGTGTACATGCTAGGTGGGTCAATATCTATCGCTCTCTCCCCATCCTTCTTCCCCACCCCTCAGGTCTCTAAGGGCAGAGGTTTAAGTCCCAGCTGAGGAAACAGGGCATGCTTCATTTAGTAGCACCGCAGCAGGACTGCTGGGGATGTCATGCTTCTGATGAGACATTAAATCAAGGTAAACACTAATCTTGTGGGCATCACTGCTTAAGAAGTGCAGGAGGAAAAAAAATAACAAAACCTTCATGGGTCTTGTGTTTTGACCTCTCACTACAGTGGGATTCCTCAAGGCGAGGAAGCCCAAATGTATGTATGTGGAATGGGAGGCATCAAGTTTTCTGACTGCCTGCTTCGGCTCTTTTTCATTTGCTGTAGGGGAGATTTATTGTGAATAAAGGGGTTGTATTAAACAAAATCTTCATCAACAAAAGCAAGCCGATATCGTCCCAAGACCCTGTTTAGCATTCAAGCCACAAGACCATCCCCTCTTCTTCTGTCTTGCCTTACAATCCCACCTCTTGCCTTCCACCAGCCCAGGACACACCTCACCCCCATACCCTGACCATGGTGGGCCATTTTTCCTAGCTGATGATTTCAAACCCTACTAGAAGGTCTGCAGCTCAGGTCAGGCTGAGCCTGCCCAGCCATACAACAACTTATTTCTTTTACAGGTAAGAAACAACAAAGAAGACAGCTGCAGTATTTCAGCCTATTCTTCCCTCTTTCCCAGCCAGCCTCCAAACCCTCTCCCTGCACAAGCATTATTTTCTCTTTGAAATAATCTTGAGGAATCTGGTAATTGCTGGAATTCCTGAGTGTAATGGTTCAACAATAATTATCTCTTTTTTTCATGCTTTACACAAATTCTTGTTTAATAAAATTGCTTCTCCGGGCAAGAGATGAGCCGTTCTACAGAGAAACAAGGAAAGAAAGTATTTATTGCTATCAGTGTCCTTACACAGGCTTCCTCACTTTGTTTAGGTGGGAGTAAAGGGAGCAGAGGGTAGCAGGTTAGATCCTGTCCAGATAAATAAACAATAAATTAATTGGGTTGACCTCTCCAGTTCCCTTCATTTTCTATATAAAAAAAACCCCAACAATTCAGCCCTACTTCCATGTTTTATTACAGGTGTCAGTCAGAAATCACATCCAGCAAATACTGTAATTGATCATGCCAAAATAGAGATGTAAATGTTGCAATATTTAGTCCCGGGCTTTATTTAGTCTTAGATCCAAGGGACTCTTTCAGCAGCCTTTGCCGCCCCTGGTGTGGTCCTCCTCTCGCTTTGATGCCAGCAGGTGTCATAGACAAAATATCCTAAACAGACCATGACCATTTGGGAGCCAGCAGAGGTTGCACAGGGGGAGGAGGGAGCTGTGATTTCACAATGGAGTGAAAAACTCAAAACCAGCCTCAGTTTGCTCCTTGGGGGTGGTTGCGAGACAAAAGCAAGGTGTACCACCCAGGGTCTCATCTCTGTAGCAGGTACATGTGCAGTGACAGGGCACTACTCTGCCCATCATATGTGACAAAGGCCCATATGTGACAGTTCAGTGCAGGCACAACTGTAGTCTGCCACAAGCACCACCCCAGTGATGGCCAGAGAGAAGTTTCCTCTGAGGAGGCAGGCAGAAGGGCCCAGGGAAGGAACAGAAAAAAATATATCATTTTAATATTTTGGGTCATGTTTTTTGATGGGTAGAAGAGAATTCTTTGTGAAAAGCAAACAGTCCCCCTCAGTCTTCCTCCATCATGTGGAATTACCAGACAGAGCTAAAGCCAAAGCTACTGACTTCGTGAGGCTCACAGTTGGGATAAATTTCTCTCTGCAAACCAAGCATGTCATTTTACATGTTTAAAACTTTCCTTTGACTGAGTCTCTTCAATCACCTTCCCATCTCCCTAAACTCCTTGGACAGGCAGTACTAAACTCTGAAGAGCCTTAAACTTGCTCCTGGAACCCTTCCATCTGGCTTTCATCACCTTCCTGAGCTTTGTCTCAGGCAGAAACCCTGCTCTAGGTATTTCTTGAGTCTCAAGCTTCTTCTCCCTGAAACCGTGCTGCTACCACAGCTCATAATTCTGCTTTTTCTTCCCCTTTTATCTTAATCTCTTCCCCTTTTAGCTTAATCTTCAGTGAACCCTCATGTGTCTGCATGACCCTGTTCCAGGAACTCTGAAATATCTTTCTCAATCCTGGACCTCTCCACAAACTTCATTCTCATGTCTTTGTCCCCCAACACCTCTTTAGGGTTGGCTTATATTCACCAGGCTCCACACCAAAATCTTCCCCATTACTTGTGTTACTCATCCTTGCTAAAAAGGCTTCTGTCCTCACATCTGAGCCTGACACACAGGAGTCACCCTGGTCTCTCTCCTGTTGCAGAATATGGTTGACTCCTTTAGCATCATCTTTAGCATTCTTTGTATCTGCTACTTTTACATCCATCCCAGCCCCACCAAGATGTTACCAGCAGTAAAAATAACTCCCACCTTGATGGTGACTTTGTAATTTTTTCCATCCTTCCAGTCACCCCAGTTTTCTGAAGGACGTGCTAACATGCCTTTCTAGTTCAAGATGGTGCCTAGAAGAACCAGGATGTCAGGCAGGAGAGAGGCTGATGTGATTCTCAGCCAAGCTGGAAAATCCACAGAGAGAGTTTATGAAACCCCTGAGAAGTCTGGGCAGTTTTATGCATCTCCATGGTGACTCCTCCTGCCTGCCTGAGCATCACATTTCTTGACTTGGGAAAATCACTGACCAGCTCCCTTGGGAGCCGTGCACAGGTCTCTCAGGTCCAATGTGGTGAATTCACATGCCCCCTCATTCCCACCTGCCTCTGCCTGAGAAGGATATCATGACATGATTTTGGATGGATTATTTAGTGCTGCGGAGGTCTTTGTTCCTACGTTTGCAACCACAAATTTAACACACCCGCCCTGTCCCTCAGCTTATCTGCCCTTCTGGGACTCAAGGGCTTTTTGGGCATTACGTGTGTCGGTGGCTGCCTCTGTACCAGCCAAAGATGATGGGAGAGAGGACTGAATGTAAGCGAGAGGGTATATTCACGCAAATCAGCATGACGTGAACCTGTTCTCCCTGTGCCCGCGCCCACGAAAGCTCCCGCACCCACCGGTGAGCGTGCCCTCTCAGCGGGCACACCCACGCTCTGCCTGGCATCTCCTCTCCTGGAGCTTGCCCTCCCATTCACATCCTTAGCCGTGCCCACCGACACGCTCTCGCACACTCTTTTTCTCAGGGGCACACCCACTCCCCCACACCCACTCTCCCTTTGTCTCTCCTTTCACAGCCACCGACACTCCTCATCTTACAAGTACACACCCCCAGCTGGATCTGGCCTTGAGCTCCTGAGATGAAAGGAGCTTCTTCCTACTTAGGAAAAAATGGTACTGCTCCTTTTGAAAAAAAAAAATAAATTAAAAATTAAAAAAAAATATATATATTTAATTTTTTTTCCCCTTTTCTGATGAACCCACTAAGGCTGGGATCACCTTACAGTGGTCCGGAGCACTTTTACCCTGCAGAGTAACAGATCCTTTGCAAGTGAAGGATCAGGACCATCATTCATTAGGAGGATAATGAAACCACCCGAAAGCTTCGTCACTGCACTGCAGCAAGGAGCGAGCAAAATGGGGTTTCGGAGCCCTTTTCCGCTACAAGAGAAAAATCTTGCCGGCACTGCCTCCCAAGGGCTGCAGATGCGGTTGCCATAGCAATGCTACATCTGAGTCAGAACTATTAAGGATCACCATGGCAACAAGTGTCTCACTTGCCATTTCCAGAGAGCTGACGGGGTTTGGACTGGAACCATCACACCACAGGAAAGGGGCAGGGTGGGAAACATTGCCCAGCCAGCCCCCAGCAGGGGGGCAACGGCCCTGAACCCCCAGGCTGAGCTCACCCCACAGTGTGTCCTCCCAGACCCCGTGCCCCCTACCCCAGCATCACCAGCCTCGATGGAGCCCCCGTATTGGTGCAACAGCCTCTGCACTAGAAAACAAATGTGCCGGGTGTTGTGCCCCACACTAGCCCCAAACCCAGGGCAGGAATGGGGTTCAGGGTGTTTGCAGCGAGCTGACTCTCCCCGCAAAAAAACAGCCTCTCCAATAAGCGGATTTTTTTAACCCGTAAACTCCAGACAAAGGAGGAGACAAAGCTCCCCGCTGTCTGCCGGCTCTCACCCTCCCCTCCGCGCAGGAGCCTTCATGCTCCTGTGAATATTGAGCGGAGACGGGAGCCCGGAGGGATTTGCATTTCACACTTGCCAGCAAATGAGCAACAGGAAGATCACACCGAGCCCCCGGCACGGCGCTATTACCAATATGTGCGTATTACCAATACATACACTCACTGCAGAGCCTGGAATTGCTCCTTTATCTCTCTCTTTCTCTGTGGAGAGGGGCCAGGCCCTGCTTCTGTGGTCACAGTGTCAGCCCTGTGCAAGGGGGGATGCCCTGGGTCCCCGCACTTAGAAGGGCCGCAGGTGGCAGGTTGATGGCACCGGCAGACCCTGCTGGGAAGGCAGAGACAGGCTCTGTCTCCCTGTGTACCCACAGGGAATGGCTCTGCATTTCCCAGGGCAAGGTGCGTGTTACGCTGGCAGTTCAGGCTCACGCAGGCAAGGTAGAGAGGGACTCGAGAAATGCCTGCAGAGCTTTGGGCGCCCGCCGTATTTCCCTGTGGGGAGCAGAGATTTCTGGCCCGGGAGGGGAGGGAAGGAAGCATCCCCGAGACATCCGTGTTGCAGCTCTCTTCACGGAATCACAGAATCACCTAGGTTGGAAAGAACCTTTTAAGATCATCTGGTCCAACCAATGAAAAAAAATAAAAACCAAAAAACCAAACCCAAGACAAAAAAAACCCGCCCACAAACGAACAAGAAAAAACCCCCACACAAACCCCACACCACACCCAAAACACCACCAATCCACTACTAATCCATATCCCCAAGCACCATGTCATCTCTTGAATACCTCCAGGGATGGTGCCTCAACCACCTCCCTGGCAGCCCATTCCAATGCCTGACAACCCTTTCAGGAA
>BJBW01008243.1:27304-43215 GCA_004320125.1 Scolopax mira
TCATCTGTGACCTGGGAGAAGAGACCGACCCCCACCTCTACAGCCTCCCTTCAGGGAGTTGTAGAGAGCCATAAGGTCTCCCCTCAGCCTCCTTTTCTCCAGGCTGAACAACCCCAGCTCCCTCAGCCTCTTCTCATAAGGCTTGTGCTCCAGACCCCTCACCAGCTTCATTGCCCTTCTCTGGACCTGCTCCAGCACCTCAATGTCTTTCTTGTGGTAGGGGACCCAAAACCGGACACAGTACTTGAGGTGGGGTCTCATCAGTGCTGAGTACAAGGGGACGATGACTTCTCAGGTCCTACTCACCACACTGTTCTTGATACAGGCCAGGATGCTGTTGGCCTTCTTGGCCACCTGGGCACACTGCTGGCTCATGTTGACCAACACCCCCAGGTCCTTTTCTGCCAGGCAGCTCTCCAGCCATTCTTCCCCCAGCCTGTAGCGCTGCCTGGGGTTGTTGTGACCCAAGTGCAGGACCTGGCATTTGGCCTTATTGAACCTCATTCCATTGGTCTCAGCCCATCCATCCAGCCTGTCCAGATTCCCTACCATATCCAAAGGTACTCTCACTACACTCCTGTTGTAGGACCATCTAAGATGATGGCAACACAACTCCGACAGAAAATATGTGGGAATCTTAAGTTTCTTATCCCATGCAAGGCATTAAGTACTTCTAAGCACTGGAACTTTGCCTCACCTGCCTTTCTTTCTTCAATGCTCAGCCTCTGCCCTGCCCACCACACAAACTCCCCTTTATATGACACCTTTACACAATGGAGTAAAATTGGAAATGTTGGAAAATGTGCTGATACTGGTATAGATCACTACAGGGCAGAGGAGGCATAGTTTTACATGACAAGGGCTGCCCAGGTGTATGGGGTCTCCTACCATCTCATTAGGCTGGCAGATGTGCCTGCATGTTCCTGCATCACTCTGGCCTGTGTTGAGGACAAACTATTGATAAAGCCTGCTGAAGAACAACCTATGTCCTTCAGCCACTACCACCTCCCTGGAAAGGAGAAATCATTCAGTCCAGATGTGTCAGAGCCAGATGTGTCAGTGGGTCCTTGACGACCGGGACCATGCCAAGGTATCTCTCACTCTGTCCTGAGCCAGCGAGCCGGGATGTGGCATGATGATTTTTACAGGACTGGGTTTTGTGGTCCTGGCAGCCCTGGTGTCACTTTTTTTCCCCGTGACTCACACAGATCTGGCAGATTCAGTGATCTCTCTCTTCTGTTACTAGAAAAGAGCAGCAATAGTGCACCCCTTCCTCCACCTCCTTCTTGCACCATCCTACCTCCCCAAGTTTCGTTGCACCACCTTGCCGGATGGCTAGAGCACAGCATTGACCCCTAAGAGGCCCAGACAAACCTGCTGTTTTAATGAAAACATTAGGATTTCAGGAAACACGAGGTAGAGTGAGGTACTTACTGCTCCCTGTTTGTCACTGCTGAACCTGCCTTTACCTTTGAGCTCTTTCAAGAGGAGTTGTCACGCAGCTCCCTGCTGGCAGCCCTCTTGCCTGGAGCTGTTGCAATTTGAGTGAGCTAGTCTTTGGAGATATTTTTATACTGTGGTAACTAAATTAACAGCGCTGTGACAAAGCCATAGATGCTGTGTATCAGAGAGCTGGTCGGAAAGACCAGCAGCAAACACTCACCGAAGACTCCCCTTCCACTTGGGACTTTGAAAGTGGACGAGCAAAGAGCAGTTACAACTACAGCTGGTACCTAAAACAGATATGAAGCAGGTCTTTAAGGTCCCTGAAAGACTGCAGTTTGCTTTCTTCAAGACAAGCTTTAGGAAGAAGCAAGGTGGAGGTGGACGTGGCCAGGGCAGCAGGGGATTTCCATCTTCCACACTGCTGCTCTGCTGGGTGAAAGCTGACGACTGCTTTTGTCTGAAATAATGGGATATTTCTTTGGGGAAAAAATTGCCAAGGTAAAAGCTTGCCCCACTCTCCTGTCTCCAAAAAGGTGATGGCTTCTGGCTTTTTGCGTTTTCTGATTTTCTGTAATTGTTTTGGGTGTTTTGGGGGCAACAATATTTCTTTTTCTCTACCAGAAAGGGGTGAGGTAAAGAACAGTCCTGATGAAAAGATAATGCCACCTTTTTGCCCCCAGCAGTGCCATCCTGCTGCCAGAGAGTGAGAAAGGAATTGCACCATCCCTTTTATTTCTGCAGTCATGCTGGCAGGACTCGCTCTAGGCTTGGTATAGGAGTTTGCAATCCTTCTCCATCCTGCTTCTTCACAATAATTCCTTCATTTTGTCATTAATAGATGATGTACATGCCACTGGCAGTAGAGCTGGTGCTTTTTGTATCTGTGCAAATATCTGTTTTTAGGTTTGATTTAAACTGGTCCTCACAAAACCCCTGCCTTAAAAGCCAAGAACAAAAAGCCTCATGACGAGATTTTTCTAAGTAAATGGGTAAGCAGATTTTAAAAATGAATCTGAGGCTCCTGAGTCACTTTGAAAAAATTTATTTCTTCACAAACCACCTTTCCTTCAGTGGGACAGAAGTGAGAGACACTTTCTAGATAAGGAAGATTATTTTTTTCATTAAACGGTTAGATGTGTTATCATTAGTTCTCAGAGTGAATGCACCTATTAAGTTGATTCAAGGCCACCCACAGGTCATGCTTTCTCTGAGATTTCATTTCAGGTAATATTTCTGCTGACAGTGTTGTGTCCAGCAGTAGCTCAGGAGGCTGTTCATATCATTCTTTAAAGATCAGTGCATACATGTGGCTGTAACACACGTAGAAAACACCATCTTCTTTCTTTTTGATAGGAGGAAGAAAAGGCCAAGCTCTACTCCAAGTCTCAAATCGCTTCTTGACAGATTTAGGGGCAAGGAGCAGGATTCACTCTCTTCCACTCTTCAGACAAAAAAGAAGAAATTGGGGCCAAGCAGCAGCTGACTGCAGACCCTCTCCTGCTCCCCTGCTGCAGGCAGTGTGTGACGGGGCAGTGAAGCTTTGGGCAGACGTGAAATATTGATACAAATATATGGCAAATTACCCTCCACTCATGACAGAATGAGGCTATTCTCACTTATGAGTCACCTGTTTTTTTTCATATATATTCCTTATATATTTCTTTTTTTTCTATTAGAGGAATTACAGCATACCCACTGGCCAGAAAGCTAAGTGCCTCAAAATAGCACTGAGATGGCTCTGCCTTGCTCAGAGCCTGACGCTCCTTCAGTTGATCCCAGACCCTTTTGACAAGCTGGAAAACATTGCATTCTCTCTAGAAGTATAGAAAGCCATTGTCTCCCACCAAGGTTGGTGTCTGGATCCAGACTACAAGGTCACAGGGGGCTGGGGGCAGTAGGAAGAGCACCTTTACCTTTCCTGCTCTCAGCTGTTTCTTCCCCTAAGTGTTTGTCTCGCTAAGATCCTGAGACGAAATGATACACTCCAGGAGTGGGTATTCTCCCACTCCTCCACGGACACAGCCACTAGACAAAGCTATTTCATGTGCCCATGATTGAAGGAGGCTGTACAGGGGCTCTGTGCCATGACTCGGCCTTCTCCTCGACTCTGAAACTCATCCTACTTTTGACTCCTGGTCAGTCCCAGGACAACTCAACAGGGACACACAATAGCTGTAGCACAAGCCCAAGCTGGCCATGTAGACGTGAACCAGGTCTGTCCTCTTCTCTCTTCAGTCCCTGCTCAGTACCATGGGAAGCTACATCAACAGAGGGATGCTCCCATCATGTGTTCAGGCTCCTGGAAGGCTGTCAGCAGCTCCACGATTCCCGTGGACAAGGATTCCTTCACACCAGTTTCACTAATTGGGTCCTAGGACAGCGATGAATCATGACGCTTGTGTGTCAGGGTTTTTCTATGCAGGAAGAGAGCAAGAGGGGTAAGGCAAATGTCCTGACTGGTGGATATTTTTTGCTGCTGTGGCTGAGTCCTTGTTAAGTATTGACTAAGGCAAGCATGCTGGAGGATTTTAAAAGGATTTTCCATTCAAATCAGTACACAAAAGCTTTATTACCAGTCCCAATGCTGGAAAATCACATGTCAAGCCCCATCAGAATCATGACAGTGGCTTAAATCATGAGTTTAAAAATAGATGTGTTAGCTTATTATTACTTGCTTTATGGTTTCTGAATCATTAGGTTAAACCAGCATCAAGCTCTTACCGTTCATCCATGCCAAAAGCTCTAAAAAATCCCTCTAAAAATATTAATGAAGCCCCTGAGATCCTCGACTAGTCACATTCCTCTAGAATACGACTCTGAAAAAAATGCAACACATGCTGTCATAAGATCCTTGCTAAAACCACGAGAACTGCCAACTTCTTCCTTCTCCTCAAGGGTTTCAGATATATGTTTTATCTGCTCATTTTCGCCAGGCAAGAAATACAATCAGGGACCAAGCAGCACAAAGGCCAGGTTTACTTTCAGGAGAAAGTAGCCCTTCCAGTTATCTAGGCGTTGGCAGAGAGCCCAAAGATGCTGTTGGTAACCCTGCTATCCACAAACTTCCAAGCTACCATATTGCCTGCACGCTGATTAGGATCCCCTTTTGTGGTAGACCCAGCAGATCTGTGACCTGGAGGTCTGTGTATTGATACTGGATGAGCTGTCTCCAGACCCAGAAAGAGCACAGCCCCTCATCACTTACAGCCCCCACATTTGAGGGACCCACAGCCGTGGGGCTGATGAGCTGTGCCCAGTGGACCTGCTGGTGCAAATACTCGTCATTGCAGGGCAGAGGCTGTGCTCTGTGTGTGCCTCTCTAGCCATATTTAAGGATGATTAATGAGAATAATGTTGCTTCTGGGCAGAGGCCACAGCAACCACCAGGATTTGTCAAATGCCAGCAGCAGCCTGTGCAGGATCTGCTGCTTCCAGATCCTTACCAAGAGGATCTGGTAAAGGGGCAGCACTGTGCCCTGCCTGGAGCTGGGAAGAGGTGAGGAACCAGGATGGCAGCCTGTGGATGATCACCTGCATCTGCTCAGAGCAGGAGGCCTGATGCTTTTGCTGACAAAGCAATGCCCAGGACTGCTGCCCACCACCAGTGGCCAAGCACCCTCCTTTACAGCCAGAGCCAGAGCCAATACAGGAGCACAGCACCCTCTGGCACCATTTTAAAGCATCAGGCAAGTATTTAATCAAACCCAGGGGTGCTTGCTTCTACTCTCCATCACCCCTGATGTCCTTGAGCTGCTCCGACATGATTTTCTTACCCACAGTCATCCCTGGAAACAGTCTTTTCCTGCAAGACCCAACAGAAGTCCCATACAGACACACCATAGTGGCAGCCAAAGAAGGGGGATGAGGACAGAAAGGAAGCACAGAGACACATGGATGGTCGACACCAAGCAGTGATTCTGTTTCCTACTTGTGAAGGTGAGTCTAACTACAGCATTTCTGGCTGTAAAGCCCAGAGGGCTGAATAAGACTCAGGCAAGCCTAAAGTAACCAGCTATATCAGCAAAGCAAAAAAAAAAACCGTGATGGTGGCAGTGGCAGATACCTCAAAAGGAAATAGGGCAAGAAGATTTCAGTTTGCTGTCAGACGTGCTTAAGAGCAGACATGGAGCTCTGTCTCTTGCGTGGCCACAGACAACCATGTAGACATTGAAAACCCTGCATTCATGTGCTGGCTGCTCTCTTGCATTTGGCCTGCTCCTGAGGGACTGGAGCGCTCCAGCCTAAATTGGGATTTCAGTCCTTACCTCCCATCAGGCTGCAGTTGGGTCACCCTGTCCTTTGGCCACATTGCCTCCTCGCAGTCTGGTTTTTATCTCATGCAGAGACCCTCAGGCAGCAGCATCCGTGCCACCACCTAAGGGTTTTCCTGGCAGGGAAGCTCTGAGGAAGGATGGCCTGGTGTTTTCTGTAGCAGTGGTGCAGTCCCCAGCAGATGTCAGGCTCACACCTCAGTCTTGAGGGGAAATTTCAGGGCTCAGACTGAACAACCAGGCTCATGGTTAACTCATGCTCACCCAACGTTCTGCAAAGCGTGGAAATCTTAGTGCCTCTAGATGTGCTAGGCACTTGCTGCTCCTTCATACCACCCAGCAGTGGTGCTCAGGTGCTCATCTATTTTTAAGTTAGCCCTTGTAGCTATTTAAAATAGAAGACAGTCAGAGAGCAGGTTACTTTTCCGACGTAGGGCCCCTGGTCTGAGCTAGACCATGCACCCTTTGCTGGCTACCTGGGATTTGCCCGGACAGAGATTACTAAATGCTGGTAGCATTTACTAGCTCAGGGTTAGTAAATGCTGGTAGACTGGACCAGTGTGGAGACTTCAACTGGTGCAGACAGCTGGTGAGAGCTAAGGGAAGGACCCCAGGGAGCTTCGAGATACGAGAAGGGCTGAGACGAGCTGCTAGGGGATGCAAGCACTGGAAAATAAGAAATGCTGAGAGAGCCAGCTGGGGGAGGCTAATAAAGTCTGCCTGTCAAGGGAACTATCTGACAGGCAGACAGCCAGAGGAGGGGAAGAAACAGCTCACTCGAGTCCACGGACCCATAACTGGGTTATGGAGCTATGTAATCCACTTAAGCTCTAAAACTGTCCTGCCTCCCTCCCCCAGCCTTTACTCTCCTCTCCTGTACCTCTAATATTCAGAAACGTTTCCTAGAAGCTTCGCAGGAAGTCTTGACAGTGGTTCAATTTGATTAGGGCTGGCTGCAGAGTTTTCCCAGAGGATCTCGGGAAATAGAGAGATACATACCCCCCAGAAACCTGCAGGGTATTGACCAGTTCATGCAGTATCTGCAGCACAGAAGAGACCTGCTCTGTGAGAGGGGCACGCATGCCAGCAGAGAGACAGGGGTGGGGTTTTTTAACCTGCATTAGGAATTATATGTGGACACTTAATGCAGTTTATTCAAAAACAGCTGTCTTTTCCATTATGTGTCATTTACCCTGAGAGAGATTGGAGAAGCTCAAGACACAGAAGGCCTCTTAGATCATCTAGCCCATCACCCCACAAATGAAGAATTAATCCCATTAAGGGCCACCGTTAGCTTTGGTGGCTTCAAGATTGGATCCTAATTGCACAAGCACAAAGCCATTACAAGACTGCAGTCTGACAGAGGAGCTCTCTTTTTTACAGGGTATATAATTTCTTTAATTAAAGGCTCTTATCTGCATGCTAATAATTGGGAAAATATTGTCCACCTCTGTTCTCATTTTGTTCTTATATCCTGGTGCGCTGGAAGCAGGAGGTGAGAATGTGCAAACACGCATATGAACTACGAGATCAACAATGCACAGGCATATCAAAAAGACAGTTTCTTGCCCATGAGGGGATTATAATCTAATTTATTGTACAGATTTCAGCAGTGCATTACAAGCAAAAAAAAAAAAACAAAACAAAAACATTCATTTTTATAGGAAGGCTCAGGAACGTAGCAGCAAACCTTGATCGAAAAGGGAGGGGTCCCCACTGATTTTCACATGCTTTGGATCAGCAAACCACAATAGCTGAACATCTTGTTGGCTATGTACACATTTTGTTTGCTCTCTAATTATTAATTTAGAAAGGACATTCAGGCAGGGAGGAGACTGGATGATAAATGTCCCTGAGACCTCCCGGAAAGAAATGAACAAGGAGGGATTTATGGAAGGAGAGTAACAGAGTCCAGAAGGTTGTCTCCTGCAGACAGGGTACAGTGGGAGGAGGTAAGAGGGCAGTGGGAGGAAGAGGACAAGGCTGAATGCATTGACAGTGTCAAGGACACAACCAGTGATGGACCACAGGGTGGGCAAATGTGCAAAGAAGCCCCTTAAGAGGAAGGCAAGAAGATCAATAGGGGAGAAAAATGCAAAACTCTTAGGAATAGTATAGCTGGGGGATCAAGCTATCACTGCTGTTTCTTCTTCATTCTGCATATTGCAGATGACAGCTAAGAGCTCAAAATCTTTGCTTATCAATTAAACCAATTATAAAATAATAGATAGAATAGCAAGAATAGAGACAAATTACCAAATTTGACTTGCATTTGCAAATTTTTGGTCAGCTTTGGACTAACTGAATTTGCAGTTTTTGGTGGATAGACACTTTGGTCATCTACCCCAATAAAAATGTGTCCTGCTGTTGATCAATGCTAATGGCTTTCAATAAAAGCTAATTAAGTAATGCTGTAAGATTGGACAGAGCATAAGCCAAATCCTAAGCATGCCCTTAAGCCAATCTGAGGGAAAAAAGAGAAAGGGATCTTAGCCTTACAAAGCTACGGGGGATTATTTTACCTGCTGCAATCTTTAATAAGACTATCAATCAGCCAGGAGGGATGTTTATCCCTGTCTCCCAACATATCATACAGAGGCATTCATTCCCCTGACACAAGCAAATAATGAATTGTTCTTTGAACCAAGAGGAAGATGAGGCCCATCTAGTCACCACCTCAATCAAAATGGAAAGCACCAAGTCAGAAATATAACCTAAGGCAAGACAGGGGAGCAAACCAGATTAAATATATGCATAAATGTTTGTACAATATAAAAGGTGTGATTGGAACAAAAGAATAAAACATAGCAAACCTACTGGATAATCCAAGAAATTTCTCAGGGTTGCTAGTGGCACAAATACATGAATTGCTACTGACATCTTAACTTCTGTTGAATGTCAGCAGAGTGAGTAAAGCAAGTGGGATCCAAAACCCAAGAAATCAGAGTTGTTTTTGCTGCCTCACACTACTTAAACTACTGAGAGATTAAAGGAGACCCTTAGTTTTCCTTAAAAAAAAAAAAGAAGTATCTGTCCTTCATGGTTGTAGATAAAAGCTTGGAAACACAAAGCAATTGCACCCTAAAGGCAAGTGAAATGAACTCAAACCTTGTTATTTCAAAAGACATGATTAGCTTAAACTCTCAGGATTAATCTCTGTGGGGACTGTCTCCTGTTTTGTGAATGCTTAGGACTGAGAGAGAGGTTCTTAGAGGAGGGGAAAGGAAAACTTCTTTCTGCACACCACGTAGACCAGGTGAGAAGGAGAAAATCAGAAGAAAAGATGGAGGTGACAGACATAAGAAAGAGACATTTGCCATTTTAAATAAGGGTTACTGTGATATTTGTAACATCCTTAATTTTTGTTCTGGGTCTTTTCTGTATTTTCTTATCCCTTCTACACAGCAAGAATTCATAATTTAGATCACGCCTCCCAAAAGATCTGTAACAGCTTGTAGCTCTGTGTGTGTGTAACATTGCACTTTGTACCACTCTTCAGAAGTTCCTATGCGCATTATATTCAATACCACACATTCTACAGCAACTTTTGCAAAGACTTGACTTTGCTGAAGGTGAAATCTTTAAAACTTGCATTTACAGAGCATCATATGAAGAAGTAGATGGTGATATTTTCTAAGCAAAAATGTCTTGGAACGGATTAAAAGAGATGCAGCTATTGAGTTTTCTAATGCAAGCTCTTCTACGCTTGAGCAGTGTCCATTGCTGATGTATTCCATATTACACTACTAAAACGTGCCTGAGACTCAGACAGTTATTTTACCATTGAGTTAATTTTTGTTTTTAACAGTTCTGGTGCTAACATCTTCACTTATAAATGGTCAAATCAGTGGTTCTACACCTGAAGTGACAAGCAACTATTTAAGTCATCTTTACTCAAATGTTAAGAAATCTTGTTTATTCCTATGACTTTATGAACTGTGGTGGAACTATTCATGGGAGGTAAATAAAATGGCACATAGACATCAATGGAGGTGCGCCTGTAGTAGGAATGCAGCTCTTTCTCTTCACAAGCTTAATATAAAGTCATTGCAATAACAGAAGAGATAGTCATGACAGTCAGCATGACAAACTGTTGGGAGAAGTAATATCTTGTGTTAGAGCTGTTGATATGGTTAGAAAAAATAATAAAACTTTCAGGCACACAAACTCCTCTTCTTGTCCTTCCTTCTTCTCCCCTCCCCCACTCCACCTCCAAGTATATCAGCCACTGCAACAGAAGATATTGCAACTCCTTACAAACCTTGCTTCATTTACAGAGAGATAAACTTGTGATCAGGAGGGAAAATGTGACAAGCAGGATTGGCCATGCATGCAAACTGGATCCTGAATTATTGAAAGGCAGCCATGTGGCTGCCACCCCAGCAAACAGAGATGAACAATAAGAGAAGAAGTCAGAGGAGCAGCGTCTGTGGCTATACACCTTTCACCCACAGTACTCCCATCTTTCATTTGTATCCGTGTTCATTAATAGAAGGAAAAAGATTGTCCACATGCATAGTCTCACATGCACTGCCTCTGTGTATGGCCTCACTCCCCCTTTGATTTCTGCTCTCTGTCATTCAACAGCTGAGGAAAACAAAATGGAGAATCAGTTAGGATTTGGCTTGTGTTCCTTCCCATGTCTCTGGATTAGACCTTAAGATGATGTGAACTGATGGAAACCCACTGAACTCACACGTGTCTGCTAACTTACGCCAGTAAAGGATCCAACTTGTTTACTTATCAGATGGTTATGTCTTACATGATGAATTGTTCCTCTACTGACAGTTAATAAAAGATGTATTTATGTAAATGAGGGAGAGAGAGAGAGAAGTGTTATGCCAGACTGGAGTTCATTTAGAAAGATTGTTTTCTCCACCAAAAAATATAATTTGAAAGACAGACAGACAGATGTCATGTTTGTTTTGAAATACTGGAGCTTCAGTTAAATTGAAAAACACAAAAGGACTCTTTCCTTTTTTTTTTTTTTTTTTTTTTTTTTGACAAATGCAAACTTGTTATAAATACGGAATTTCCATTTGGCGCCAAAGTTGTTTTTTCAGGTTCTGCTGGAAAGCCTTCAGCCTGGAGAAGGTCTTAGATTCCCAAAGGCTTTTCTGTTGCGTTTTTTTTTTTCCTTCCAAATATGTCAGTTCATCTAATAAAAGATATTCCAGCCTAAAAACCTCACTTACACCTTGAAATGTTCATACCACTTCTACAACAGCTTCTATCAGCTCTTCACTAATGCTGGTTTATTAGCAGCAAGCAGGGTCTAATGTTCACCATCTTCAGATGTGTGAGAATTACATATGTGTGTTGCAAACGCAACCAGTTTGTGTTTCTCCCCAAAAGGGAAACTATGAATCAGTCACAATATACAGCTGCAATATAACAATAGCTATTGTCCTTTCATTTTCTGTGACAACTGGAACACAGAGACTGAACAGCAGGACAATGGGTTTGTGTCAACATGCAGGAGGATTTTAGAGTGCTTACAGATATGAGTCATCCTGATCTGTTATTGAACATTAAACCTTTGGCGTTATGAGACTTGCTCTGTGGTTTGATTCTCTTTATTTCTGTCTTAATTACTTCACCCCATCATTTCAGATGGTGTGAAAGGAATGTATTCAATGCTTGCAGGAAAAAAAAGGGTTCTCTTAGGACCACGGAGAATGGTCAAATATCCCCAGGCTTTCTTATTTGACTTATTAATTCTTACTCCCTGCCATACATGCACACAAACTCACAATTAAAAATAAAATCTTCTACTGCATTACAGATAAGAAAAATCCTGTCAAGATACAGCAGAAAAAAAAACCACAAAAACAAAAACAAAAACTTTGGGCTTTGTTATAGATATATACAATAGTGTAGGATTCTGCCCTGACTAATGCTTTCCAGTGTATATAGAGTTTGACCTCTTCTATATAGTCATGTGCTTCTGGTTATTGTGTAGTGCCCCTTTTCTATTAGGCCCTTTTCTATTATTGTCTTTAACAGAATATCTTGTGTCTTTCCTCATTATTAAAAGAAATACTCATCTGCCTACCCTGGTCTTTTGGGACGTAAATGAGAAAGTGTCACCCTACTTCTTTTTCTCCATTGTTACTCCAGGTGCAGAGTCATCATCTCTAAGCACAGTTTAAGATCACTGATTCTGTATTTGGTAACAATCTGGCAGAATTTGGCATGCTACACAGGGTGAGGTCATTTGGTAGAGCAGGGACTCTGTGGGGATCTGTGGTTGTCTTGTTTGTTATTAATCTGTTCCTCCCAGGAACTCTTCTGTTTAAGCTTTTAATCTAACAACTATTTTGAGTACCATTCCTTTTCTGGAGAGATTATTTGCTCCATTGTCCTAAATGCTAGTGCTACAGCCTCAGAATGATTTGCAGGGCTGGCAAGTGGGACTGTGCTTTCATTTGGAAGCTGTGTTAGGGAGAGCACACCTAGCTCTTTGTGGTCTTAATGGTGGTGAGGAGCATTTGCAACAAGAGTCGTTTTTTCAACGGAGTGTCCTTTCCCATGTTGATAACACACAGATTCTCCCTCCCACCCATTCACCTCACATACTGCTCATCCATCTTATCCAGCTAACAAACTCAAAGCACCTCCTGCCCTGATCATGACCTTTTATATTTAAGTCATTACAGCAAGGCCCTTGGAACACACTGGGGATATGGTGAAAGCTGATCGGACAAGAAATACAGCAATCATTCTGCAGCCAACTCTGTCGAGATCCCTACCCCTCTTTTGTTTGAGTCCCTGCCGTGGGAAGTATTGAACTGGACTAATGCACAGCAGAAAGTAAATGCATATTGAAGAACTGCTCAAGTTTTATCTCGCCACATATTAAATGATCTTGAATTTGGGGTAGAGACGGGCAAGGGAAAAAAACAAAGCAGCAAATGATGTGTCTGACAGGGCTTTGGAATCGAGCCGTAACAGTCAAATCTCCATGCTTATGTATGCCTGTTGTGAAGGGAAAGGGGGATGCACAAAGGGAGGGGAAGCTGGGCAAGGGGAATATATCTGTATGAGATAATCTGTTTCTTGCTTCCCTCCTCCCCTCCCATCTCCTTTTTTCTGCCTGTCTCTCCTGGGAGATGACTCACACCTGCTCTGCCCTGATACTACCATTTCCCATCAGAAGCACAGTCACTCTGATGTCACCCAAGCTGTTCTGTGTTAGATCCCTGCATTGCTTACATCTGCTCTTTGGTGTGCAGGATTCAAATGTTGTGCTGGAGAGCGTGTCCATAACTAAGCCCAGACTCATGAAATCCAGCCACCCACCCATAACATGCTGGTGGCCCAATGGCATCATGGTCTTCTGAGTGCTTCAGCCTACTGGGAACACCATTTGAGAGCAGGTCACTGAATCTTCTCTTCATCAGAGAGACAGTCTTTATGAGAACCCCAGGCAAAACATTCACCAGTTGAGATCAGATCCTCAGACAGACTAATGACATTTCAATTCTAAAGGTCTGAATCACTTAATCCGCATCTGACCTTATTCCACCTACACCTCCCACCACAGGTAAAACATACTGACCTGTATATAAACAGAGGAGCACTCTCTAATGCTTCTTATGCAGGATCCCAAAGTACTTTGAAAACGTTAATGGATGAAGAGTCAGGACTCCATCACAATGTGGGTAGCCATTGTTTTAATTTACAATTTAGGAAACTAAAGACACAGGGATAAAGAGAAATTTCCCTAAGGCTGTATAAGAAGATAGAGACAGAAATTTGGAAAAGAATGGAGCAACATGACTTCCAGCACTGTATTTGAATCTTCAGTTCAGTCAAAAGGATGTGCAGGCATTTATGTGCCTGAATACTTTAGGGACATTCAGTTATAAAAACATAATTTGAGCACCTTTTTGGCTCAAAGCAAGGCTATGGTCTCAAAAAAACCTCAAAAAAAATCTTGGAGACTTCTGGGTCATATCTGGGGGCATATCACACAGGACAAGCTGCTCATTATTCTAAATTTCACTAAGTAGGTATTGTTCATCCTTAGTACTCTGTCTTTTATTTTTTTTTTTTTATGGGTACACCTAAAACACCCATCACTGTGATATCCGGAGCTCCTTACAGATATTATCAAAGACAGGAAAGATTGTTTGACTCTGAGCTGTCAGAAGCAAGCTCTCTGTGTGCATAGATACTGTACTTACACAGCACATACCTCTACAGCAGACAGCCTGAATTATCTGAAGAATATGACAAATCAAGGTGTGACAGCTTTCCCCAACTAGGAGGATGTTTTCCTTCAGATGTGATCCCTGTACTTGCTCTGACAGTTGCAAGCTTAAGGTTGATCTCCAGCAGAAGCTGTATCTAAGACGTGAGCCTTTCGTGGCCACAGCTAAAGCCCCTGGAAGAGGCTTTCTGGGAATGTGAGTGTCCTCTTCAGCCACAGCTGTCACTCCAGTTCTTAGGGAAAGTGGTGGGCATGCCAGCTGCCCGTCACAGCATGTATGACCTAATTTTTGGAAGTGCTGTGGAGCTTTGCTGACATGAACCCAGGCTTGCAAACAATCAGGAGAAAAAGGAATTTCCTTTCTCCTTAACATGAGAGAGGCAGTCATCCTTTTACAATTAAAATAATCATGAGCATATGTCTGACTGCTTTTACTGCATAAGGCAGTAAAATTGCATCCACAGTTATATTTCACTCTCATTTTCTTTGGGAAATGTGATACTGAAATAGTGCCTTGGCCTTTCCCAGTGAAAATTTCCCTGTTCTATTATAGGAGGGATAGAACAACAAAAAGAATTCAGCACAGGTTTCCAAGAGGGATTTTTACATTTAGAGAGAGACAGAAGGATGCATACCCTTCTTTCTAGAGATTTTTATCTCTGTTTGGTTCAGCCATTCATTGTTCCAGATGTCACTGGAAGCCCCAACAAAAGGCCTATTTTATATATACTCCAGAGTTTTTCTGCAATTGGCCAGTCACTCACTGAGCCCCTGGGTTTATGCTCTGACTTCCTGCTTGCCTCTCCTGGATGTCTGCCTTCCAACCCTCTGTTTCCAACCCTCTTCCAGACACTTTCGACTTGGACCATCTTTTATCTCACTCCTGGGCTCTCCACGCTGTATGTCTCAGTGAGGAGGTACAAAGCCATGAAAGAGCCATTCCAGGCACTACCTTTCCAGTGTTGGGATGGAAAATTACTGGCCACATCCGCACTTAGCTGACCCAGTGAGACTCTGAAGGGCCCAAAAATCCTCCCACACAGCCTGGGACCTCTTGTTCACACTTTGTTAATAAGCACCATGGACTTGAGCTGCCCCTGGAGTCTGCCCTTGCAGTCCATGATAACGTGGACCTGCCGGGAAACATCCCACTCCATTTCTCCACTTCAGTATTGGTCACTTGATGTCATCCAAGGTCCTTGGGTTTGATGGAGGCAAGTCTGGGTGAGTGCAGCTGATTCGCTGCGTGCAGAAATGTGCTTTAAGGCACAGGGCACCACCTGCATATTCCCCCTCCTTAACACTGACCCTCCTGCTACCAGCCAAGTCTCACCAGTCCAAGGCAACGTCTAGGTAAGCAGGGTGGAGGTACTCGGGCACACAACCACAGAGTTCAAGTGCATGCTATGGACACTGCTTGCTGCCTGTCCCATAGGGCATTGTTGTCTCTGTTTTGCCTAAGTCTCAAAACCACCATTTTGCTTTCCCGTGGCACTGATGGTCCACTGTGCAACAGCAAGACATCACACTGCCGGCCCCCCCCCCCCCCCCCCCCCCCCCCCCCCAACCCCTGCCCTCTGCCCCCCGGCCTGATCTGACATTGGCAGATTTTATTACCCACCTGCTACACACACACACTGACACACACGGACAAGCACAGTCCCTCTAAATTTCTAATAAAATGTGATTGATTAACATTTAAATGCCAACACAAAAGCCTCTATTGACCTGCACTTACACTGATCAATGTTTTCAAGAAACCTAAAGCTACAGCTTGCTGAAGATGGAGCTTGGCTTCTGAGGAGTGATTTCTGATGCTGTACCATGTCTTCTTTGGATTAACACCTTTGGACAGTGTCCCTGTGGCTCAGGTGGGAGTCAGATTACACCTGCTCCTGCATGAAGTAAGCATGAATGAAAGAGCTTGTTCAGCGGGCATAGAGAGAAAGTTGAGGTCTCCAAGATTTGTCAGGGATGAA
>BJBW01008244.1:0-32515 GCA_004320125.1 Scolopax mira
TGACAAACAGTAAGGTTGGCAAAAAGCACAGCACTGGATAGTAATTCAGGAGATCTCCCTCTAGCAATGAAAACTAGATTCCTGTAGGAAAGGATGATACTCGCTCAGGAAGACTTCTTACGTGTCCCAGCATGCACACGTTATGAAGTGATGCTTGTAAAGGAGGAGGACACAATGCGCCAAACCACACAAACAGACAGAACCTGTCTACAAACCCACAAACCACGCTGCACTGACAGGAGTTGCTCCAAGAAGAGAGAGTTGCAGTACTAGAAGCACGAGTGATGTTATCTAAAAGTAGTTGTTTTAATCTTCAGCTAAAGGGTTCTAGAAGTTAGAACCGAACATGCTTCTATGAGAGTATCTATATGAAAGCACCACCTATTTAAAATAAAGTTGTTGTCTGCTCAAGTAGCAATTAGGACGGATGCAGTAACACAATATCTGCTCAACACCATTGCCAAGGCAATAGTTATTTAAACTAATCCTCGTTCCTAGGCATCTCCTGGCTGTTTTCTGCACATAGCTTAGCTTTGCTACATCAAAGGCTTTCTTTCAGCCCAGCAGCTCTGAATAAGCTCACCACAGCCAGCGCGGGATCTTACCGGATCAGCAGGCACAGCACCCTTCCAAGGAAATGAACTGGAGTTCTCTGCCTGCGTCTGGAACGGAGCAGCTCCTCTCAGTCCCGGTACCCAAGCTCTTGCTTAAGACGACAGGCTCACGGGTCACAGCCACCGCGCTTCTCGCCTGTGGGGAAAGATGGGCTCAGACGGGACCACCACAGCCCGGCGATACCAACACACCCCCCCACACACGCCCCCCCGCCGCACCTCCACCACGGCTGCGGGGCAGCTGCAGGGAGAAGGAGGAGGAGAAAGGGCCACCCGCGCCCCACAGCCCTCCCCCGGGCCCCGGCTGCCTCTGCTTCCCCTCCTCAGCTTCAAGACAGCCTTACTTTGCTCCCCGCCCCGGCGGGCGGATCACCGGGTGGGAGCCCCTGAGGGAAAGGGGTCTGGGGAGCAGCGACACCCCTCACCTCACCCCCAAACGGCCTCCCGGAGACCAGCGAGCCGGGCTGGCGGGGCACGTACCCCCTTCACTCAGCACCAGGCCGGCCCGGGCCCGGCCCGGCCGCCCCGCCGCGCTACCGGCTGAACTTGGCGGGCAGGGCAGCGCCGCACCGGCTCAGGGGCAGCCCCAGCGGAGAAGGGACACCGAGAGGCGCAATAACGGTAGTAACAAAGCCGCCGCAGCGGGAGAACGCGTCTTCCCCCGTTCCCTTGTGTCCTCTCCGCTGCGCGGAGGAAAACACGCCCGGTGCGGGTGGGCTGACCCGCCGCCATGCCTCGCCTCACCGCTCCGCGCAGCTCCCGCCGCCGCCGCCCGCCCCACGCGCGACACTCCCCCCTTCCCCCCGCGCTGTGTTATACGCACCGGCCCCGCACGTGACCGGCGGCGGCGGCGCCTCGGCCAGTCCCGTCCCCCACCTCGCGCAGGGCGGGCGGTGTGAGCTCCCGGCTGAGGCAAAGCTCCGCCCCTCCGCCGCCACCGTCCCGTCCCCCGTCCCCCCCCCCCATCCCGCCGGTCGGGGGGGGGGTGTCGGCCGCCTCACGCCGGCACCGGGTGGGAGTAGGCGGCGGGGGGTCGGTCCCGGGCCCCGAGGTTCGTGAGGGGTGAAACAGGGCCCCGCACCGCCCGGCCCAGCCCCGGGAGGTGTAGCGGCGGTGCTGAGACCTCCGGGCTGCCCGGCAGGTCCTGCCCGCTTCTGGCTTGGGTTGGCGGGCTACCGCGACGGGTGTCCGGCCGCCCGTCCCGGCCCTGAGAGGCCCAGCCTCACCCGAGCTCCCGCCTCGGCCCAGGGGAGCCGTGGAATGGGAGGAAAAGAGGCGGCGGGAAGGCGAAGAAGCTGACAGGAGGGTCGGTGAAGGCGTCCCCCGAAAGAGGTGTGTAAGAGGAGAAGAATGGTGGATGGTTCACCGGCGGGGAAAAAGGGCGCCCTTGGAAGTCGCTTTATGTTATGTCTCATAGACATCTATGGTGCGAGCGAGAGGAACTTGAGAACACAAACGCTGCTCCCTAAGAACCTAGGAGAGCAAAGGTTTGGGTGCCACGGGGGACAAAAAGTGAGTTACCACCTCAGTCCAAAGCTCTTTGGTCTACCTTTCCTTCCCATCTGTCCCTCCTGCCCGAATTTATTCTCCCCAACCCCTTTCACCTGAAGCCAGTTAGCTGGCACCTGGGTGTCCTGCCTTTAGCACCTGAGAGGGGGGGTTTGCATTTGGAAAGCTCCCACAGTGGCTTTGAAATCCTGCAGGAATTTTATTAAGGAGGCAAGGAGGGAAGCTTTGTGGTGTTGAGGCATGACTGAGTCTGTGTCCTACACAGAAGAAGCGCTGAAAAGGCAGAGCAGGAGCCACAGGAGCCATGAGAAACTATCTCAGAAGATTAGGATGAAACTTCTGTTCCATAAGTGGGCAAGTTTAAACCTGAGCAATTCTTGTGAAACTCTTGGGACAGAAGTAATGAGGCATGCTTCATTTTTCTATGTTGTCTATAGCTACATATATTTTTAATCTTTTAAGAACGAAGTACCAAGAGAAGAAAAGGAGCAGGTCCACACCTACAGAGATTATTTACCAGGTTGAGACTTCTCCTGCTTTTCATTACTTTAAATTAGTTTATCTTAGTTAAGAGCCCTGCTTCCAGGGGTGCTTCAGCAATAAGCGCATGACATCTGAAAGCCTTTGGTCAAGGATCACGTGCACCATCTTTCCTTAGAAGCAGGTCTTCAAGTTGCTGTCCTTAACCTGCAGAGCAGTAGCTGCTTCGTGCCCGCGTGTATATCGTTTCTTATGCTCTCGGCCACTGCTGTCAGTCTGTCTAAGCTTCTTTCCCTTTATTCCTTCCTCTTTGCTTCTGGCTTGGAGCCATCTTTCACAACACCCTAACTGCTCCCTCGCAACAACCTCACTGCAAAATCAAGCATCCCTCCTTTTTCCTGTTTTGTATTATATTTACACACACCAATACTATACGTGCATTTCTATTATTTCATTGTGTTTATTACAATTTTTGTAATAAAATGACAGTATCAGCATCCCCCTGCTCTATAAGCCATTGCAATGCAGCACAGAGTCATAGCACAGAGCTTTACCCCTCGGCCACTCTGTTACACGGCCCTGTTCTGCACCAGAGAGCGGTGTGAACAAATTGAGAGAGGGTCAGGGCAGTTTTTTTCTTTGATCTCAGTAAGAAAGGCACAACAGCAAATGGCTGAATAAAACACCTCTTTTAAAAAGACAGAATAGGGCAACACAGATAATGAGTAAATCTCATGTCCCTCTGGATGCTGTGAACTCCACATTCCTGCAGCGTTGGACAGTCCCTGGGTGGACTTCTCTGACAGCATAGATCCCATCCCTTGAGAGAATCTCCTCCCTCGGTCAGTCGAGCTATTTTCCTTTTCTCACAAGAAAACAGCTATTCATAAAGGGTGTTTGCATGAGAACGCCTTGCTGCTCTTCTAGATAAAGGCAAGGCCACACAGGTGGTGTAATCGCCTTGCACCAAGAAGGAGCTGCCCACAAAATCCTCCATCACAAGGAGCTGGTGGAGTTTATCATGCAACCAAGAGGTTTGTGCAGCACAACATGGGGCTGAAGGCAACACAGCACAAACCCGGGCCTGCTCAGTGTGCCTGTACCGTGGATCACTGCCTCCTCGATGTGCAGGGGTCTTCTGGTCAGGATGACCACACTCCCCTTGCTACCAGCATCTCCATGGAGTGTCTGTTTTTCACTAGTGTTTTGCCTCCTTGCAATCCCAGAGTAATTACCCGGTGCGTTTTGGACTTTGAAGTGTGGAAATGCGAAATTCTGTGTGGCTGATATCAAAGATTCTTTCTGTTTTGAGCATATCTTTTATCCTTTTATGTCTCTGCATCAGTGATGCACAAAATGCTTCCCATAATAGGGCTGAAGGCACTGGCAAACAGCCTTGCACAGGACTCACTGAACTATTTGTCCATGATTTTCTCAGAATACTTTACATCATGCTGTGTTCTGTGATGGGGGAGTGAGGGGAGATGTCATGGTTCTCTACAACTACCTAGAGATGTGCAGGTCGGTCTCTTCTCCCAAATAACAGGCAATAGGACAAGAGGAAATGACCCCAAACTGTGCCAGGGGAGGTTTAGATTGGATATTAGGACAATTTTTTACACTGAGTGTTATTAAGCATTGGAACAGGCTGCCTAGGGAAGTGTCTGTGGCACCATCCCTGGAGATATTTAAAAGACGTGTAGAAGTAGACATATGGTTCAGTGATGGCTTTTGTTGGTGTTGGGTTGATGGTTGGACTAGATGATCTGAAAGGTCAGTGATGGCTTTTGTCGGTGTTGGGTTGATGGTTGGACTAGATGATCTGAAAGGTCCCTTCCCACCTAGGCTATTCTATGATGGGGCAACCTGACTGCGGAATGTGAGGCTGGAAGGCCATAGCGCTTCCTGCAGAGAAACTTATTTAGGGAGGGAGCTTCTGCTGGGCGTAGTGTATAATCAATTAATTCACTTCATTGCTGCAAGCAGTCAAACCCTACGACTAGAAGTATTTCAGTTGGAAATTCTGAAGAAATACCACTCTTCCTTGCCATTACTTGAAAAAAAA
This sequence comes from Scolopax mira, assembly GCA_004320125.1. Lineage (NCBI taxonomy): Eukaryota > Metazoa > Chordata > Aves > Charadriiformes > Scolopacidae > Scolopax > Scolopax mira. The sequence continues at coordinate 4,669 of BJBW01008244.1, forward strand.
AAAAATAACCACACTATTGTGGTTGATGTCATCATTAGCAAGTGTACAAACCAAAATGCTGATCATTTCTCATTTTGCAAGGTGCTGTTGGCAGCTGAGAGAAGATGAGCAGCACCTCCCTACACCCCTTTCTACCTCTGCACAGTTGACCTAGGTTGCTAGGGGTTTATCCAGGGCTGAACTAAGGAAAAACTTTTGGAAAACATTTCAGATTTGTAAAGGGACAAGAATTCCTGGGCGTTTATATTGCTACCCCCTGCAAAACTTCATAATTTTATTTATGATACAACAGTGCAACTCTTTATTGCATGGACACTTCATTTTCTTCCTCTTCAGGCTAGAGCATACTGGTCAAATTTGAGATATATAACTGAGCAAGGGAGTGTACCCATGGTATGACAAACATACGTAATAGATGATACGACAGGTTGCATATATGTTTCCATGTAGTAAAATGTTTAATGACTGAATGTTCATTAACTGAACAACAGCCGTTGGACAGAAATTAAAAACTAGTTCCTTAGTAGCTTGCATGCAGCCCTCAACTTCTTGAGAAGGTTGCTCCTCGACTCTGTTTGGAAAGCAGTGCGTCGAGAACAGGCCCTCCTCACGTTTCCTGACTGATTTTACTTGTGAGGTTGGCAAAAGACAGGCACAGGAGAACTAATGCTCACATTTTCTCACTGGATTACCAAGAGCAACCTCCAGTGAGTGATGAAAGCAAATTTGCGCGTTGTTCTTAGCTGCCTGCAATAGGAATTTTTACAGACATTTTTATCTGAATGCAGGTGTGGCAGGAGAAAATGTGAGAAATCACTGATCCTCTTCTGCCAGGAGGCTCCTAAAACTTGCTAGCGTTACTACTTTGTAGAAAAGCTTTTGTGTTTCTCTAGCTCTATGGAAGACACTGCTATAGCCAGCACAAAACTGGATTGTGGCTAAAAGAGAAGAAACGTCCTTGACCAAGGTGTAAGTGACCTGTACATATACTTGTCCTGGGTCTTACCAGGCATGTAGGCTTAGACCAGGATTTAGATTTGTTTAATGCACTTTTTTTGTTCTTGTCATTGTATCCATTTGGTTTGGGCTTAGTTCCAAAATGATAAATGAGCTGTATCTGGAAAGCTTGTAACTATGAAATCTCTAGATAATTTATGCCCATTTAGATCGCAGTCTAGTTTTCACATCACCGTGAAACAGAATTCAGCTGAATTACTTTGTGCTTAAAGTGCTCCTTATTGGATGGTCCAGATTGAGATTTATATTGGATATAGAGTGGAAGAAATTGGCACATTAGAGAAAATTCTGTGTTTTGTTGGTAAGTTACTATAACAAAATGCTCTCATTGAGCTATTATTAAGATAAAGCTGCAGTACTGGCAAAACCTCAGTAGAAAAATCTTAAAAACACAAGAAAGAACTGAGGGTGTTCGTTGGTGGTACATGACATGACATTGTCCTTATTTGTTCTTAATCTTCCTCTTTTTTTCTATTTTTTTTTTTTTTTATAAAAGAGAAGTTGCAAATACACCATGTTGCTTGGCCTGTTGTGTGCAAAATCAAGCAGGGTTATTGGTATTTCACTCCAATGTTTTTGTTCTTACCTATTTTTTAGTTTTATATATTTCACTTACTTGTGATTCGACCCTGATTCATCCTTCTATGTTTAACTACTGTGGCCCCATCAAAGCTAAATAGTCAAACTCTCATCAGCTCTAGCGAAGTTAAGATTTCATTATGTAACACCTTGCTTTATTATGCAAATCTAAAGTTTATAAGGTTTGGATAATGAAGTTAAGAAAATGAATAGTGGAGATAAAGAATTTGCAACAAATACAGCTTACATGAGCTGAAGTTATATACCCAGGGAGAACGAGCGTTTTCAGCGAGTTCCTTTTTCTTTATAGTAACATAAAAATACGGCTATTTACCTCCCCCCTCCGGACAGAGTTGGTAGTAGAATGTAAGCAGTGCTCAAAAAGCATTTCTGTGTGGTTTGGTTTGGGTTTTTTGTGTTTGGTTTTTTTTTGTCCTTTAAAAATTGCTTATAGCTTTTACATGCATTGCATTTAAATGATATTATTCTTATTTATGCTTTCTGTGTAAATATTGCTTCCTTAACTATGAGAATCTTATTTGTATCTGGTTTAAGCTTTTTGTGCTCTGGGATTAAATCCTGGTTCCAGAAAGGCATCAGTAATTCCCCAGTATATTATCTTGCCTTGAAAAGACAGAACAAAGAATTGTAATTCCCTGTAGTAATTTGGGCCACTTTCTGACCTTCAGGGTCTTTTTTTGCTTAATTGATTTGATTTGAGCTTTACATGTTGTCATTTGCTATCTATAGTTCACAAAGACAGAACTGATAGACCAAAGGTTAGATTTGATAACCATTTTAAATATCAAAGTTCACGCATTGCTGTGCAGAGTAGCAGTTTGGGATACACCTTACTATTAAGAAAAGTGAGGTTCAGTTATATACTAAATTGCTATCTATTTTGTGTCCTACTTTAACAGAATTTTTATTTCAGACAGACAAAGAAGTTTATTAGCTGTTCAATACTCCTGTGCACCATATCAATTCAGCTACTCTGTTATTAATTTAGTGCACATAATCCTGTTGGAGAGTAATTTATCATATTTATCTCTATTTCAATATAATAAGACATCACAAATATAACTGACACTTAAAGGAAATGACAGAGTCCTCAGAAATCTGTCAGAGACATTTACAGGCCATACAGATTTTGTGATTAATTCTTTGTGTCTTTTATCTCATACAGTTTCTTCCCAGGTAGGTTGCTAAAGTCCTTTGTATTAGTGCTTTTGGATATGGATAATGGACATGGATAATAGACAACAGTCATGGAAAGTGTCAATGAAAACTTTAAGTTATTTAATAGCAAATAATGTGTATAGTCATGTAAACTCATTTTTTCAGTTAAGTCAAAACCAGCAACTTATAAAGCACAAGCACTATAAATTGAGATTGCTATCAGAAAATCAAAAAAGTTCTTGTAGCTTCATAGTTCTCTCTTTAAATATACAAGGGAAATTAATATTAGGATAAACAAGTGCAGCACTATCTTTTCTAGGTCCTTGTAGATTAAACCTTTCTGTTATGTTTTGGTCAGAAACAGATTGTTTAAAAAATCCATTTATCTCACTCTCTTTTTTTTTTCTTTTTTTTTTTTTTTTTGGCTTAAATTAAGTGGAATATGTGACTATGCCTGATAAAATGTGCACGTTTGTCATGTTCTAAAACTGGTACATTATTTTTATTGTTGTTTCAGAAATAATTAAACCAACTCTGTCCATGACACTGAAAACAAAGTAGCCTTATTGATGTTGGAAAAAATTACCTTTCCAGTTATCAAATATGGAACTACTATATTTTACTATTATATAGTAAATTTACTATTACTATAAATATTAGTATTTATAATCTCAAACTGTAAATGTATATATTTAGCTATATAAGTACTCAACATCAGGATAGAGCTCTGTTTTATTTTTTTCATGTGCTATAGATTGGCTAAACTAAGAAAAAAGAAAACTATTTGTCAAACTTCCATCCCTGTTATCTGAACATGGGATTTAAGGTTTTGGGCTCAGGTAGCATCAATAGCATTGTCCATTAAATTCTGATATGCATACAAAAATATGCATGTTCTTAAATACTTCCAAATTCCAATTCATTAAAATTTTGGAGCCAAAATAGAAGTACAAAAATTAAATATTTTCTTGAATCTAGGTCTAAATGTGGAACCAAATTTTGCCTTCCTTACCATCTCTGTCATCTTTTTGCCCTCAAGTTCAGGTTGTAGTTAAATAGTGGTAATCTGATTTCTAGTAGAACTACAAGCCCAAGAATACATTCACATAAGCATCATAAGAATTATGCTTCCACAGCAATCTATCCCAATTTCCTGCTCCAGGACAAGATTAGATTTATCCAGGTCTAACCTCTCTTAGACCTTCCAGTAATGATGGCTCAATAAACTCAGTGCTTAGCTTTTCCTTATAATTATCTGAATCTTCCTTCCTGCAGTGTAAGGTAACATGTTGCTTCATCAGCACATAGTATCGTGTTCATCTTTGCAACAGCTTGTGTGTAAATAAGGATGATTATCACCTCCCTCCCCCTTCACTCAGGGTGACTGAACGCATTGTTTACAAATTCTCTGTAGCATCTGACTTGAATCTCTCCAAATTAAATCTTTATACTCCACATCTTTGCTACACCTGAGAGGGAGGAAAAAAAAAAAAAAAAAAAGGTATTCACTCCTCTGCAGCAATCTGAAGCATGCTACCTCTCTCAGACTTCTTATTAAACTAGCAAACTCCTTCTCTCCATTTTTTTCAGGCTTTCTAGCTTTGTGATTGATTTCAATGCTTTAATACAGACTTTAGTTAGTGCACATCCTTCTTGAAGTGTCTAAAATTGGACAGAGAATTCCAGCTGGGGCTTTAGCAGCTCTGTACAAAACTGGATTACCATGTCTTACATTACATCACGTGTGTTACATACATTACATCACGTGTGTTTGGACATCCTGGGCCTGACGGTTCTCCTTCAAGCAAAAGTGCCACACTTTTGGCAAATGCTTAGCTTGGGATTCCCTCTAACTTCCAAATTGTTTCTGTGGAACTTCTCTGTAACCAGTAGTTCTCCATCCTGAATGTATGCGGTTGATAATTCATACAGTGATAGGTTTGTCTCTACTCATTGCATCCCGGGTGTTTCTGTGGATGGTTTTTTTAGACCGTGTCCCCTGTTTGTCCCAATCTTTCGGAACACTAATCCTGTTTTCCAGAGCAGGTCGCAGATTCTCCCAGCTTTTCAGAAAGGGCAAAAGAAAGCTTACCTTGAAATCTTTACAACTTTGTCAGTATAAAAACACATTGGAAGAAAAGATAGGAACAAGGTGGCACCCATACTTTGCACTCAAGTGAAAAAGAGATCTTTACTGATCAATGCTGTCTTTAAAAGTGATACATACAAATTGTCAATGTTAAATAAACAAACCGCCTTCTATAAGTGTAACAAAAACTGCTTTTGGAAGACCCATGATTTTTTTTTCAATCCTTTTTTAGAAGAAATGATGTAGTTCTAAGAATGCCAATCATTCATGTTGAGTGACAGAAATGCAAGGTTAAAATGACAGCATCTGCAAAATCATCACGGAAATATAACTACTTACACACTTTAAGAATAGCATGTAATGAGTACGGCAAAAATGCTACCCGACAAGTGTCATCTTGACGCAGCAACCCATGACAGGAGTCCATTTTGTAACAATTTATTAATGCTACCTCTTGGCCTAGTTACTGTACGGGTATTTTAGTTCCCTTTACTTGGGCTAGGAAGATGCCTTGGGAAACAAGATGCCTTGAACCCCCTCGTTCTTTCAGAAACAGGTTAGAATGGCTCGGGGGGGCTGCATGGCAGCACACAGGGGGAGACAGGCCTAGGAGGAACTACTCCAGCGGTTTGTTGGCAGCCGGGCTGGGATGTCGCTATGCTTTGGTGCCTGCCGGCCTGCCTGGGCCTGCTCTGAAGGACACTGTTTGTACCTAAGAAACGCAGGAAGGGAAGGAAGGTGGTGGGTGCGGAGACAAGCCGGGTAAGCGCTGCCAGCGCAGGCAGAACCGGGGCTAAGGCTCCGCTTGCCCGCCCGCCTCTCCTGTAGAAGTCCCCCCGAGCAGCCGCCTCGGCCCTTTGGATCCTCTCAGCGATCGGGCTCCGGGACGCAACAGCACCCGCAGGTGCGACGCCCCCTCAGCCGCCCCACTGAGAGACACCGCGCATGCGCCTCAGCCCCGGCGGGCGGGGGTTGCTGGCGGAAGGCGGGGCGGGCCCGCCTCACCCAGCCCACGGCGCAAACCCTCCCGCCGGCGCATGCGCAGAAAGACCGTTCCCCTTCGCCTCCCGTCCGGTAGCGATGGCGGCGGACGAGGTGGAGGTGGCTCAGCAGCAAGTGAGCGGCGGCGGCGGGGGGGGATGTGTGTGTGAGGAGGGGTTGAGGGGACCCCTCACGGTTCCGCTTAGCAGCCTCCTGGGGCTGGTGGTGTGAGCGCCCCGTCGGAAGCTGTGGCTTTAGGTGGCTTCTGGGGAAGGCCGGCCCTGTGAGGAGAGCTCCCTGCCCGTGGGCCATCGGCTTCGTTCGGACACCAACGGGTGGCAGCAGATTTACCCTAAAGAGCCATTTCAGGTGTCTAATGTCTAGGCAGCGGGTGGCTCTCTTCTTTTCATGAGAATTTGCTCTATAACTTTACTCGTTCTTACTCGGTAGGAGCCAGTCGCGGGGCCTTGTGGTCCTTCCCCTGCAGGGAGATGATCCGGGCAGGAGCAGCGCTGCTTGGGAGCTGCTCCACGTCACTTTGCTCCCCTTGTCACTGCTGAGAATTACAGGATTACCCACAGCAATGCGACAGCTGGTGCACGTATGGAAGAAGTGAGCAAAGTTTGCTTATGGATCCACAACGCTTATGACCTTCCAGTGTAGCGAATCTTGTCACATCTGTGAAGAAGCTGTTAAAGAGCCAAGACTGAAAGCTGTGATTGGGACACAAAGCTGTGGGCTTTGGGGAGTTTCGTTTATTTATTTTTGCATAATGCTTTTTTTGTAGATTGATGAAATTGAAGCTCTTTCATCCATATACGGTGAAGATTGGTGTGTCATTGATGAAGATGAAAAAATTTACTGCATTAAGATTAGTGATTGTCTGGATCAACCAAAATGGACCCTCTGTCTGCAGGTATAGTGATGTAAAAGAGTTTGGCACAGAATTTGTAATTGGCCTGATGCAGGCAAGACCTTGTGCCTGCATGAAGTCCTTTTAAATAGGGTTCATTGTCTACTCAGATGGATTAAGGAGCTTTTGGTTTGGAGTCTCTGATAGACTTTTCAGTGATTGTTCTGTGCATTAACGTGCTTGTGACAATTTCACTAGTGACATACCCCAATTCCACACCAGGAAAAAAAACCTACTTTGTGTTTTTCTTCAAACACTCTCAACCAAATGTCTCCAAGACCCTCAACACAGGAAGGACATGAATCTGTTGGAACAGGTCCAGCAGCGGGCCATGAAGATGATCAGAGGGATGGAGCACCTCCCCTACGAGGACAGGCTGAGAGAGCTGGGGTTGTTCAGCCTGGAGAAGAGAGGGCTCCGGGGAGGCCTTATAATGGCCTTCCAGTACCTGAGGGGGGCTACAGGAGAGATGGGGAGGGACACTTTGTCGGGAAATGGAGTGACAGGACAAGGGGCAAGGGTTTTAAATTGGAAGAGGGGAGATTTAGATTAGATACTAAAAAGAAATTCTTTACAGTGGGGGTGGTGAGACACTGGAACAGGTTGCCCAGGGAAGCTGTGGATGCCCCATCCCTGGAAGTGTTCAAGGCCAGGCTGGATGGGGCTTTGAGCAACCTGCTCTAGTGGAAGGTGTCCCTGCCCATGGCAGGGGGGTTAGAACTACATGATGTCTAAGGTCTCTTCCAACCTCAACCATTCTATAATTCTATGACTAATTTTTAAAATATTTTTACATTGACTTTGTCTAGGGCATCTCTGCTGCGATTGCTTCTAGATTTACTTTCTGGAAAGTCTGGAGACAAGAAAAGTCGGATCAACTTAACTGAATAGCTTGCTAGTTTATGTTTACAGACCTGAATACAATAAGTTTTCTTAGTAGAAGAAACACTGAAGTATCTATTTATGGAAGTGCAGTGCCACTTAAATAATTCTAGTAGCCATGTTATGCAGCTTCTTTCAAATTTCTTCTGCACTTTATTTTGCATGACACTTCATCCACAAAAATTGCACCATGAAATATAGTACTTGTATGCATTACTGGTATTGGAATCCTAAATAGAGATATTCAGACTTTCCTGCTGTTCTGTAACAACATAGCCATCTATTTTCTTCATTTGTTACACTGGTTGTCGTCCTGGCCTGTGACATCAGGGTCTATCAGTAAAGCTCAGCTAGCTGCAAGGAGTTGTTTGGTGAATACTTATCCTCAATGTCTTTCAGGTGATTTTGCCACCAGGATATCCAGCTGCAGAGCCACCTATCTATCAATTAAAGTAAGTGAAGTTTCTTGCTGAGAGTTATTTCTTTTCAAACATTTATATTTCTTTTCTGAATTACTGCTGTTAATTGTTTATGGTGTAAGTTGAAGTTTGGTTAAGATGATTCCTTGAATTAAACTGTACCAGCAATGGGGGACATTTCAAGCAGTAATATTCCATTCCTTCTCCTAGTTGAGCCTCATGGAGCTCCTGCAACAGTTTCCTCTCCCCTCAAGTGTAATTCTTGCAGCATTATTTTTTGGCAAGGCAGCAATTAGACTGTGGAGGTATGGTGCTGCTGCCTCTGGCGTTGAGTAGTGATGTCTCATTGCATCCTCTGGTGTACGCCTCTTCCCTGGATCCTCGTTTCGGATTGTAAGGTGTGCTTTTAATCTGAGCACTGATTCTTGTTGGGATAAAGCTGTAGCATGTGCTGTTTTCCTTCACTGCTCTTCCTTTGTCTCCTGACATGTAAATGACATGGGAATGGAGACGTACATCCCTGATTTGGATGACAGAGGAACCTGCAGGGCATGATATACAGTGTGTGTACCGAGACTTGGTCAGCAGCGTTGACAACGCAATACAAAATAGTGCAAATAAACTGGAGGCAAAGTTTATATCTTAACATAAGATCAGGAGGTTACAGGTACAGAACTGTTGGGTCATTCTAAATATAAGAGGTACTATGGTGCTGAAGGAATTGGAAAGGTAAGCTAATAATCCATAAGGTGACTATGGAGTGACAGTGGCCTACTGTGAAAAACGAGTCCAGCTTTCTTACCCGAGGCAAGAAAATTTAGGCATCAACCCAACTTGGGCATCTTGAAGGAGAATTGGGTGATTGTGCTTGTACCAAGATATTTACAACTGGAATCTTGTTAAGTGGGAATGATTGACAAAGATTTATTTTTAAGAAGTGTTTATCAAATTTATTTTTGAATGTGTTGAAATGTTGGGATCAGCGTATGGGCATGATTTTAATTGTATTTCTTTTCTTTCTAGTGCTTCTTGGCTTCGAGAACAAGATTATATGGAACTAGCAAATAGCTTGGAAGAAATATATGTGTAAGTTAGAGACTGGAATATAGTAAAAGGAGAAAACGTATTTTCAGTTTCATGCTGAAATGCTCACACTGCTCAATGTATGCTTTTAAGTACTGGCACAAACTAGTAGTTGTGAAGTGATTGCTGCAATAGCCATTAAACAGTAAGTTTCTTTTATAAATCTAACAGTTAAAGGTGCTGTGTATTCACGAAGCATTTTGGAAGAAAAAGTTGTGTTAAACTTTTGACAAATTTCTTTTATATTGTTTAGACCTGGTATTCTATAAGGAGAGAAGTCTTCATTTTGACTCCTAATAGTATAGATTCCTGTTAGAATCTGTGAGATTGCCTATGAGTTGGTGCTGTTAAGTATGAGATTTCTGCACCTACTCTGCATTTGAGTGTTAAGCTGCAGGATGTGAAAATATTTGTGTCTTAGAGCATAAGTGTCAAAACAGTTTTTCTTAAAAGATAGCAAAGGGATATGTAGGTTTTAAAACAAATTAAACACATGTAGAATCTATTAACTAGAATCTGTTACATAGCAGACTGTTTATTATCACAGTGTGCAGCTAACAACAACGCATAATGAATGCATGAGAATAAACAGAGCATTTAGAAATACTCAAATTACATGGTTTTGAATTGCTGTGAAATTGGGGTAGTAAATGTAGTAATTTTATGTGGTTTATTTAATTCTTTCAGATCCCAAAGATACTATAAACTAAATGAAACGAAAATACGTTGTAAGGAAGCACAGTCATGCCCAAAATACTGAAATATGAATGTATTGCATAAGAAATGTTTTTTTTTTTAATGCCATAAAATAAGGAAGAGAACACTTAGCTTGCATGAGGGTTTTTTGTCTAATTACTCAGTTACTTTGATTAACTAGGTTCTTATCTAATTAAACAACAGATAATTTGAGCAAGTAAAATTGAATTTGAAGTGCTAAAAATGCACAGGGATTTTTAAATGAAAAGTTCTGTGGGATCATATTAACCACAGTTGTTAGCAGAGCAAAAAGAACAGAGGTTATCCTTAACTCTGTCCAGATTCATAGGAATTGCTGGAATCACTTCCAGAGGCAGAGCTGCTGTAGGTGGTTCTTCCAATGTCCTGAACATCTGGCGTAAGTTGCCACGTGAGGACTGTGAGGAGAAATAGCATGGTTGTGAAAGACTTTTTTCTTTTTCTTTCCTTCCCCCCTGCAGTCTTGTAGGCTGTTAAGTTGTGCTGGTTAGATTGGTCCCTGGCAGCTCCATTCTGTCTGTATCAGTTGCCGTTCAGAGCCCTCACTGGTCTCCTGTCGTTCCTGTTTGTGCAGCAGGAAATGAATGTGTTTGTACTTTAGGCCATATATGTAATCTTAGACTGTATAAAAACCTTCTGGAGTAGTCACTGATGTGCTCAGTGTTTGTAAAGACCTTTTATCTGTCCAGTGTCTAAATTGTTGTCAGATAAAGAGGTACTCTGCATTGTTTACATTGTGTTTTACCAGGTTTCCAGTCCTTAGCGATCTAAATTGCATAGTTCTGAACTATATTGTCAGTCACTGTATTTTCTTAGGGAGGTGGAAAAAACGGATATAGATCACAAGTCTGTTCTGGGGGACCCAAAGCTCTTTAAAATGCAGCAAATGTTTGGGTTTAACTTTTGTTGTGTCCTGTGTCCCATCCGTGTCATGTGTCCGTCCCGTGTTGTGTCCCCCCCCCCCCCCCGAGATTCTTCTGGAAAAACTTCTATTCAGTACAAATTTTTATTTACAAATAATTCAAATATAATTGTTCTATACTTAGGCATAAGCGACAAGAAAAATAGTAGCATAGAAAGGTAACTTATCAGACTAAGTGTAATTTGCAAATAGGCAGAAACTGAAATTGAGTTATAACTGAAGAAATTACTATTTGCTTGGACAAATCTTATTCATTGTCTAATCTCCCTCATTCTATCATTAGAATCATACATAGAATGGTTAGAGTTGGAAGGGACCTTAAAGATCAGCTGGTTCCAGCTCGTGTGGCCATGGGCAGGGACACCTGCACTAGAGCAGGTTGCTCAAAGCCCCATCCAGCCTGGCCTTGAACACCTCCAGGGATGGGGCATCCACGACTTCCCTGGGCAACCTGTTCCAGTGTCTCACCACCCTCACAGGAAAGAATTTCTTTCTGGTGTCTAATCTAAATCTACTTTCTTTCAGTATTGAAACAAATATAGTTCTTCATGTATTAAAGAAGTGCTTCTGTACAAGAAGCAGCATGGAATCAGGGCATTGAATTGTTCTGGAGTCTGTCCATGTTGTCCAGAGCTGCACGTTTATAAATTCTTTATTTTCGCTTGAATATTTTTCTAAAGATACATATGTTTTATATATGTTTGTTTGAACTTCTGATTTTATTCAGCAATAGTGCTGTATACATTAAGCAAAGTAAGAGTAAAAATGTAAGTTTGTCACTGATACATACTTTCATGGTACCCCAGATGGTGGCAGTAGGAATAAAATTGAGAAACTGAGAGTTACCTACTGCCCTAAATCTTTACTTTTGCTTTTGAGACAATCATGCACAATTCATAAACGTTAAAATATAATTGCAAAGCAAGCTTTTTGGGACACCATTTAAAATATACTTTGGGTTGTTTGGATCCTGCTGCACATTAAGGCAGCATTTCTTAACTCTGAATATGCTTGTTAAAAAATGTGTTTATCCCATCCTCCTGCAGTACTGTAATACACAGCTGTGCCCTCTGAATAAGGACTCCTAGACCTAAATCCTTACCTCCTTGTCCTATAGGACTGCTTGTTGCCCAAACTTTTATCATATCAGTCCAGTGCTCTGCTGTGCCTGCTGCCACTGACCTACTATCACAGTCTACCAAGAGGAGCCTCTGCTATGTGTGCACTGACTGCTTGAGGGGAAGGAGAAGCAGAGCTGTTCCAAGGAAGAGGCCCCATCTCAAGCATAAAGGGAAAGTGTCTCCTACAGCCACAGAGCAGCTGAAGGAGCTCCACTGGCATTACAGTAATTTTTGTAGAGAAAACTGATCCAGAGTAAGCTCTAGGGCTAGACATCCTGGCCTAGTGTTCTTTTGAAAATACTGATGACTGTTCAACTTACTCTTCTTGCAGTTGCTTTCCCTTTCTTTAGTTACCAGAGAGTTTCTGTCAATTGCCTGTATTCCTCCAGCATTGATGCTTTTAATGTTAAAAAAAAAATCAAAAAAGCAAGCCACAAAGAGTATATAATGATGCAGATTTCAAGTGTTTCACCCAGTGAACTACAGAGACGAACTTTCCACGAGCCTGGCTAAGCCTTTTATCTCACTAGGTTATAATGTTCTATTTCTGCATATCTGAAATCTCTATTTTAATTGGTGTGCTTTTCTTGTGAAATCTGCAAAAATGATTCTTTATTCACTGTGAGTTTTAACTTCCAGGCAGAACCTTGGTGAAAGCATACTTTATTTATGGGTGGAGAAGATACGAGAAGTTCTGATAGAAAAGGCACAGTCATCAGATCCAGGTATTTCGGAAAAGACATGGGTATTTCAGTTTATTTCTTCTTCAACTGCAAAGTAAGATTTCATTACTGATTTGAACTGAAAAGACAGATTTTTTGAGTAAGAATTTGAAACTTTGTCTTTCTTGTCTCATAAAAAACGTGTAATATATTCTACTACTTGTATCTTAATAGAACCAGGTATTAAGAAAACCAGTGAAGAAGTTGATGAAGATGATGGAGATGATTTTCTCCTAGACTATCAGCCCATTCAGGAAGATACATTTAAAATTATAGATTACATTACATCTGAAAATCAAGAAGGTAAAAAATATGCCCTTATTAATTCCAATTAAATAATTTAGAAGAGAGAGGCCATAAGATTCTAGTTTTTTGCTCAGCTTTTGAGTTAATAGCATTAAAATTATAATAAAGATTAATAACAGTCATAAAAAAAACCACAACATTTTTTTTGCTGGTTTTGTATGTCAGCTTCTGTACTTAAATTTGACAAATCCCTTTTTTTAAAGTTGAGATGTTTTTTACTTCTGTAGCCACACAGGTTATTTCATTACCCTTAAAAGAAAACAAATGCTTCCTTGTTTGTGATCAGTAGATGAAGAACTTCCACCCATACACCATGGAAACCCAATCACAGATCGAAGGAGTACTTTCCAGGCCCATCTGGCTCCTGTGGTGACACCTGGACAAGTTAGTAGAGATCAGTTTTACTCTTTCTGTCTGTACTTTGAGCTTGACAAAGGATTAGTGAAATGCTTGGGATTAGCTGAATATGTCTGTCTGTCTCTGCATCTCTGTGTGATAATATTGCCTGAGTATTCATCGGTTTCTTGCTTTTACTCTCAGCTAAATAGCTTTAAACACCAGCTCTGCAATGCTTCCTGGTAGTTCTCGAGTTCTATTGTTGAAGTGGGTAGATATTGCTCTTCTTTACCATTAAGTGCATTAAATGTCAGACAGAGAATAAGAACATCAAAATTTGACTTTTGGATGTTGGCAAGTTTATCGTGTGATATTTGGAAGCTACTGAGTCTTCCATGTGTTAAGTGGAAAATGCATTAAAATGAGATTATTTTATGTGTCAGAAAGGCATTCTATTCAAGTACACACTTGAATAATGCATAAGTAAATCTTTTTGTTGAGACCTAAGTGAGAGAGACAAGCACAATTCTAGAGCTGTATTTGCCTACAACTAGAAAAAAATGTACTACTTCCTCGCTCCTACTGGGATCAATGGTGGATGTAGATGTAGACAGATTTCTAGAAAATGGCAGCCATATTTTGTTTCACATCATGCTTCCCCTCTTTCAAGAGTTTAACACAAGCTAAAGAAAATATCCTTGTGTTTAATATTACTGATTTATTTTTTTTTAATCCTCTATGGAATTTCTTCCATTGGTTCTTGCATCAGGATTAACTTTCAGAATTCACAGTGTTATGTGAAAATACACTTTCTTATGTTTGCTATGAATCAGTCGCCCATAACTTTGTTTGTTGCACCTCTTGGCTTTCTCTGTGCAGTTGGATTTTTTTAGACATCTATCATATTTTATAGACCTGTGTTTTACAGACTGAAGACCCTCAGTATATTTTGGCACACATAATGTATGCTGCAACCTTTTTGAGATACAGACTAGAACTGTACACAACACTGAGGATGCAATCCCTCCAAGGATTTATAGAGTGGCGTGTAAAGTTTTTCTGTTCTCCATGTTCTTTTCGTAGTTATACCTTTCAGTTTACTTTTTTTGATCTCTACTGAGCATTGAGCTGGTGTTTTCATAGAAATGTGTGTTATTACCTCAAGATACCCTTTTGCAAATGCTACTAACTGGTTTGGAGTCACTTTGTACATTACTTCGTGTCTATTAGCATCAGTCTCCTTCGATGCCTGTTTAGTGGAGAAGCTACTGGTCTACTGATCTTTTTATTTTTTTCTCATTAACTGAGAAAATAATAAATATAGCTTTTATTTTAAGAATTTTCGGTAAGGGATCTTTTCAAATGCTTTTTGAAATTCCAGATAAGCTAGATGTACTACACGCTCTGTGACTTTGAAAGAATGTTGACAGATTGGCAGGGCTTTGAGGCATATTTCTGAATACAAAAGCTGTATCCTTTTAAGCTATACATGGTTTTTTGGGTTTTGCTTCCCCCTCGTTATTTTGCTTAGTATGGACATAAGATTTCTTGGTCCCTACATCCTTCCTAGAACGCTTTTGAGATGCAGAAACAGTTTTAACTGCTAGGTTAGATACCTGAGATATAGTTGAGCAGCTTCATACCCCAATTACTTTTACATAAATATAATAATATAAGCACTTCTAGAGCTTGTTTCTGTTCATTTTATCAGCTTGTCCAACCTTACTCTGTGGTAATGTTCACTATATCATCATTGTCTGACCTTTTAAGTTAATATAGACTGTACATTCATTTAGATTTTTGTGCTACAGCTGTATCTTCTTAAAATATTCTTTTATATATATTAATTTGCTGGCAGTACAGATCTCTGGTAGGTTTCAGCTTTTTATGTGTTTGAGGAAAAAAAATTAGTGATTTTATTTTTACATCTTAAAAAATGTGCAGTGCTTTTCACATCTGTCTTGCCATCTATCTCATTTTTCTCTATCTGGATGCAACTTGAGGTTTCTCTGAACACACTTTCAGCTTTTTTTGGCTGTTCTTTTATTGCTTGCCAAATGAAAGTAATTTTCTTCATTTGGTTAATGTGGAATAACTTGGCGTTTTAAAATACGCAGTACATTACCATTTTCATTAAAGTAGCACTGCACTTCAGGGACTTTCTTAGCTGTGCTGAGTCCCTATGAATTTTGTTGCTTTAGAAAGGGAAGAAATTGGAATCATTGACTTAATGTCCTTTTCTCATTTTAAAAAGCTCCTACTTTTTGATCATGATTTATAAGTAAGATTGTTCCTACACATGGTGAAGTCTTTACCCACAGACATGGGTTTTCATGTATCAAGAAAGAGTGTTCACTTACAGCAGGTTAATAATTTCACTTACAGCAGGTTAATAATTTCACTTACAGCAGGTTAATAATTTCCCTTTTGTGTGCATTCTTAATTTCTTCTTTTATGGCATTTTTTTTAAAGACAACATCTACTCAATAAACCTAGGAATTTCCAGTCAAGACTTACTGGTGTGTGGTTAGTAGAAAGATAGAGCAATTCCCCAAGTGTCAAATCCATCTTGTTTCTCAGAGTCTCGCTGTACAGTGTGAGGTGATTGGCCTTCAGACTGCATGGAAGCTTTCCTGTGGTATGAACTAATTTTTCTGAAAGAAAGCCAAAAGAGGTGAGGAATGGGGTGAACACTGCACCTGCCATGAAAGCTACCTTTTTATCAGCTGCAGAGATTACTATGTGCTCATAATACTTTCTGCATAATCCATATGACATTCATCAAGATTTTAAGACAGTACACAGATTGCTGTGTAAATTCCTTTATTGAGTATTTTTAATAGTGGAACTGAACTTCCTATGTCATTTTCAATAATGATAGCCACACCAATAGCATAGTTATTTATGTAACAGAACATGTTACCATAAATCTTATGAGGCAAATAAAATGATAGACATATTTTAGGTAGCAGTCTGTATTTGGGACTGTTGCTTTTCCTTGTCTGAATTTGGCTTATTCTGACATTTAAAATTTTTGTGTTTCTTGGACTTGACGTTGATTTAGTAAGGTGGGACTAAGAACTGATCTGTTGTTTAAGCACCTTGGATCTTTTATGAGCAGGTGCCTCACTGACATGTAGAGGATTCCATCCCTTAGTTCTCGAAAGCAGGAATAATAGAGAGGGGAGCAGGAGGAAAAAAAAAAAAACCTCAGGAACTACATCAGGAAAAAGAAAAAGGATGAATTGTATGATGTCAGTCTTGGAGGTTCATTGCTAATAGAGACACATAATGAGTCTTTATGGTGTGTCTTTAGGAGCCTGGTAGCTGACAAATAAGTATTGTCAAAATGATATCATTTCATATGCTTTTTACCCTAAGTCCATGTATTGAAATGTATTTATGAAAATGTGTTAAGTAATTTGTCTTCCTTCAATATTCCCCCTTAGGGGGAAAAAAAAAAAGGAGAAAACAGGTGTCTGAAGCCATGTTCTCTGTTAATAATAGGAGTTTTTTCATTGAGGTATCATATTTGAGGTGATTTTTGTAAATTGAATTTCTTACAGAAGAATTGGAAATGGTATGATATAGATAAGACAGATATTAAATATGTATAGTGATTGCTCCTCAGAGACATTTTTCTTTGGAGTGGAAGGTAATTTACTTGACAAACATTTTCTGGAGCTTTCTCAGCTTCAGTAATGTTTTGCTCAAAGTAATATTAATTTTGTATTATATACTAAATGTCTTGATGAAAGCTTTAGGTTTTGCTTGGAGAGGATTGAACAATTGCTAGCTTGTTTAATTAGTAACCGAATATGAACTGAGATTGATACATGAATTTGGTAACTTCTTAAGAGCAGGATGATAAACATGGTGGCAATATCTGTTTTTTGGGAAATACTGTCACTTTCAGACCCATAATGGAACATTTAAAATTTTTTTTTTTATTATTTCTATGAAGTAGAAACTCTGGAAAAAAAGAATATTTGAGGATAAAGGAAAAACCCAAAATGAAACATAGCAGAGCTTTCTAAAGATTGGAGCTTTCTTTAGTGGGAGGTGTCCCTGCCTGTGGCAAGGCGGTTGGAACTCGATGATCTTTAAGTTCCTTTCCAAACCAAGCCATTCTATATGATTTTATGATTTTATGAAAAGTCACATGTTTTTGTGAAATAAGTAAAAACAGTGTGGAATGGGAAAATGTATGTCACATTGTGTTATAGTCTAGCTTTATGTTACAGTTGAAAAAAGTAAGCAGGTGTTATTGTTACTTAATAGTGATTAAAAATGTTTTCTAGATCTTGTCTCTCTTGTTTTGTAAAGTGATTTGATGCTTCTACATCTTCAGCAATAATATGAATATACACAATATACAAATTCAAGGAACAGCTGTTTTCAGTATCCCAGAATAATTATTTGAAACTAGCATAAGGGTACTGAGAAGCTGCTTTGTGAGTTATTGCACTGAACTGTTTCATTAGAGTATTGGGGAGGAGATGTTTGTTTAGAAGTGATATTGGGATCATGTGTATGAAATCACTGTTATAAAAGGAAGCTTATTTCTCTGTTTGTTTTTTTTTAAAGGTAAAGAGAGTTCTTGAAAAGTTATATGAGAATAAGAAAATTGCAAGTGCTACCCACAACATATATGCATACAGGTGAGAGGTGAATAGTGATATTTTCATTTTTTTTTTTCAGTGTTCTTTGATGAGTGCAGGACATGAGAAAAGTAAAATCCATCAAAGAAACTCCTTGCTCTTTATGGGAGTAGGTTTCTTATTTGTATGGCAAAGGTTTTAGGCTTTATTTTGAGTTTCAGGTCAAGAAGTAGAACATAAAGTAGGAAATACGTTAAGATAGTAAAGCAGCATTAGAAATAAAAAAAAAAACTAAAAGTAGATTTGGACACGTGGTGTTACACTTCGTATACTATGTGTGAGCATGGAAATGCTACATCATCCTGCATCAAACGTGTTTTCACTTGGGCAAAGTAACTTTTTCCCCCCAAACTTTGTATTTAGAAATAGCTGAAAATTTTTAGTTGAAATAAGAGCTGAAAAAAAAAAAAAAGCCTGATGCAAACACTTAGTATATGAAGTTTCAGCTGAACTATGAGAAACTTCGGGCAAAATGAGAAACGGGTAAAAATGAGTTTGGCACTGGTCTGTCTCTGGCAATTCCTGTGAATGTAACTTCTGTGAAATGAATTGGTCTCAGTCCAGATTGTGATGTAGGTTTTCTGAGGAATGTGAGTCACAGTAAAAGGAACCTCTTTCATTACTGGAGGAACCAGTATGTTTAGACACAGATGTATGTCATGAAAGCATGTATAGACACTGATCTGTTCATGCACATCCTGGCATGATCCTAATGAAACATGAAATGAGAACAAACAAAAGCTTACTTTCCTAAAAAGTCTATCTAAATAAAAGGTTTCAATAAAGAAGGAGTTTCTGTTGTTGCCGATGAAGATTTGGCTTCTTTCACTCATACTATCTAAATGCACTTCAGAAAAGCAACAGAAGCATACTTACTGCATCATGTTTATCATCTGTTTCCAGAAGCCTCTTTGTCATTGTGTTGCATATTAACTTAGTTTGGAAGTTTTGAAATCAGTTGGTAACAAACAGTAGACCTCTGAGCATTGCTTCTGGAAAATTAGACCTGTCCTTTACATAGGAAACAACATACCCCAGAGTTTCCTGGAGAGCATCCTGAGGATGGAGATGCCACGAAGGTGAATTTCAGTAATAGTTTCACACTGGTGCTGAAATACAGATCAATTAATTATTCATAATATCTTTGTCCGAGTTCTTCCAACTTGTGAGTGTGTACTCTGTGATTTGAAGCTGTATCTGATAGAGTTGGTTTCAGGTAGGCATAATTATTCGGCTAAAAACCTAAGGATTTTTCTTATTAGGACCTTTACACTGGTAATGAGTCTGGAGTTCATCTGAAATAGCTAGAGTCAAAGTAGAAACTTCTCAAAAACTTGTTCTACTGTACAGATAAATATTTGTGGTTTCCTCTAAGCCTCATCCTGTTTTCATGTAAATGTCCTTAATAGAGAAGTGGAATTGATACACGTGTATGAAGCATCTCTGAGACTTGATTAATCATGTCAAAATGCTAGTTGATTGATATTTTTTGAATCTATTTTATTTTATATTTTTTTCTTCTATTTTTAAGAATATACTGTGAAGATAAGCAGACATTCTTACAAGATTGTGAAGATGATGGGGAGACAGCAGCAGGTGGACGTCTTCTTCATCTTATGCAGGTTAGAGAAATTAATCTTTGACTTGAGCAGAGTTTAAAAAATCACTACAATGTAAACACACTTGTAGAAGATTATTTTAATTCTTGTGCTGCTCTTAGCGAAACAGATGATTGCTTTTCCAAAGATGAAAGAAAAAACACAGACTGTTGCACACATGTAGGAAATCGAGATTTCTAGGTCTTGAATCATGGAGACAGGTAGTGTTTCATAGGTGGTAGTAATAGTTTGAACGATTTAAAGGTTAAATAAGTTTTGATTCCTATGCTTACTCTGTGGTGTTAGGGATATAGAAAATGAAGACTTTCTATTTTCATGAACAGTGATAGAATCTTCTAATAGTGTTGTTCAAATTAGTCAAATAGATGTATTTTTCTCCTTAATGGAGACAATGAATTGTTGTTGGCATGCTTCATTAATAGCTAGCTCTTGAGGGATTTTTCTCACATCTGCCGAACCACCCTGATTTCTTGCAGACCACAATGTTTTCACTCAGCCTGATGCAGATAAAGCTGTGTTTGCTCTGTCTGGCTCTAAGCCCTCTGTGTGCATTCATGTACCTATTGTGCAGGACCTAAAAAAGCTTTTTGTAAGTTAAAACCTTCCACAGAGATTTCAGATGCCTTCCTTTGAGGGACATATTTATGATCGTGGTCTCGCTCATTATGCAAGACTGTTTTGAGCAAAAATTCTAACTGGTGATTGTCACTACACGTTTCCAGGCACTAATGTATATTTTATATTTTGGCAAGATGTGTGTTTCTCTCTGATCCTTCATCACTTGGGATTCCCTGTGTTACTAATGTTTGCTGATGAGGGGTAGGTGTTGGGCACAGAACTGCTGTAAGGCAGAATAAATGCTAGTTTTCAAGTCTAGTCAAGTCACATTTAGATTTTGTGAAAAGTAAAGCTGTTGAAGGCCTTCCATGTTTCTTGCCTTTAATTGCAGTAAAAGAAGTCATTGCTTCTGTTTAACTCTCTGATTTTGTTACTTACAGTCTTAAAAGAGCTACGTAAAGGTAATTTAGTTCCTTTCTATCTGAATTGCTAATACAGTTATTTCATGTTGTGTGAACTTTATGTATGCCTTTTTGAATTCAGAAAGCAAGTGCTTAGCTGTGAAGGACTAAGACTGAAACCTGGAAAATGCAGAGGTTTTTATGTATTACCCAGGAGCTGTTGCTAGGTCCTGCACATGGTAATGGTGCTAGCTTAGGGCATTTCGGGTATCTATATGCATAATGCCTGTCTCTTGGCAGTTATTAGCCTCATCCACCAAAAATTCCAAAAATACAGATGGACAATCTGCTTAGTGACAGAGGTTTTCTGGAAATAATAATTCATCACATCAAAGAATAATAAATGTAACTCTGTAATTTACCCTTTAAGGTGTGCCCGAAGCCTTTGACATATGAATGAACAAGTATAGTGCATGTGATATAGCTTGGTGCTCTTTCTGAGTATTATGTTGACTCATTTTACTTTGAATTTAGCTTTGGATAAGAACTTAGCACAAATGCTGACTTGCAAATGTCACAAATGCTAGGTAAAAAAATGTTTTTTACCCTCTGATAACATGTGTGCGACACAGACCAGACTGAAAGTTGTCCTTAACAGTACAGGATAGTAGACTTTTTCTGTTTAAAATAGATGTCAACAGTAAATTTAGTTCAAGTACAAAAAAACCCAACTTTTTTTTCTTTTTTTTTTTTTTTAACAGATTTTGAATGTCCACAATGTGTTAGTCGTGGTATCCCGCTGGTACGGAGGTATTCTCTTAGGACCAGATCGTTTTAAACATATAAACAATTGTGCAAGGAATATACTTGTGGAATACAACTATGTACCTTCAGTGGTAAGTTTCTGGCACTTAGAACGAAGGCATTTTATGTGAATTTATGTAAATTGTCACTGTTAGATGAAGCCAGAAGAAAAGTAGTATTACCTATGTCATTCTCTGGTGGCTTTGTAGTACTGATAGTATGCATAGGATCGGTGAGAAGACTCCTGAAGAGCTTCCAGAGAAGTTAGTGAGCTGCTTTGTAAGTGTGAGTTGTGCAATAGCAGAGTGACAGCAGTCGAGATCCAGAACACAAATTTGAGGGTTGGGGGAGGATGGGAAGGGGAAATGCCTCTTTCTGTGTGTTCAGAAGCTGCTGCTTCTCGTGCTTACCTGTGCCACTGCTTCTAACGTGTGGGCAGACTGAGCTTGGGCATCACTGCAACTAATAGGCATTTTCAAAAGTGCAAGTTTATTAGACCCAAAGTGTTTTTAGAATTGTAGGTGATAGACACCATTTAAAAAAAATTAGACTAGAAGACTTAAGACAAAGTAACATTAACTGTTACAGAAAAGATTAAGGAAAAATGTTTCAAGGGAGCTTAAATATCTCTGCAGACAAAGTTCCACATGTCTTTAAACGGCGCTTCTTAAGGGTATTAGGTCATTTAATCACCTAATATTCTTGGATTTCAACATTTCTTCATCCTCAAAACAGCATATTAGATGGGTCTCTGTGCGATATAATATGTAGTTGTTAACTATAAAGTGTTTAAGACAGGAGGAAATAATTACTAATGCATACTTCCAAAAGTATGCAACTTTTGTCAGTTTTCTTTTTCATTTGAGAGTATCTAAGATGGCTGTGGCTGAAAGTTGAGCATTCTTCCTTGTTCCTCCCCCTGCACTTTTCAGTTGTTTGCTTTTTTGTGTTTTAGAGGTGCTTGTATATACTTAATGATTTACCTTCTTGGCAGTTTATCAATATTCTCTTATGTGAAATTGTTGGTCGCAAAATAAATAGTAAGTTTTGTAAGAAAGGAGGAAGATTTTTGAGCATTAAGAGAAGGTTTAGTACCAAATATTTTTTTCTATTTTAACAACTGTATTTCTTTATTGTATATTTAAAAAGGTTGGGTTTTTTTATTTTGTTACCAGTGTCCATCAGAAAAATAAGATGGAACTTACAGAAATAATTATTCTAGTACCATAGATGAAGCTCTTGAAAACAGTATTGTTTTAGCTAACCCTCTTCAGAATAGCAGAGTTCCAACATCCTGTTGGGGTCATTTCCCTCCCGTGTGCAAGAGGTAGAATATCCCAGATTCTCCCAGATGTAGTGGCAGATTATTTCACCATTCTAGGGAGTGCTTGGTATGAATGCCCACTGAAGAGAAGTCTTGTTTTTCAGAACTGGCAGTTAGAGCAAGCTGTACATTAGCGTTGATCCAGAAAGATTGGCAAAATTTTATTTTTCCCAGTGTAGGTTTGTTTCACTGAGGGGAAATGGCTTTAATGTACTGGTGTACTCTATATCTCTTGATTAGGGCACACCCACAGAAGGTGGGTTTTAGAAGGAGTTTTGCAGTATAGTGTAGAACTATTCCTATAGTGGTAACACCTTCCTTGAGTGGAAATGGCTTAAATTATCTTACATTATATGCTTCTATTGGCATAACTATGTCTGTAATTTTATCATTGCTGAAGGCAGAAGTTTCTAAACAGCAAGATAAGCAGATAAATTAATGAAACTGAGCGGATAAATATTCACTGAGTGGATAAAAATTCAAAACATTCATAAATCCCAGTGGACTATGAACACTGTTCATATTAAAAATAATTCTCATGACTGACCTTGAGAGAATACTCAGTATCTAAGAATGTTGTTTAAATTTTGAAATGCTTGTTTTTCATTTCAGGAAGAATCATCTAAACAAGCAGGAAAGAGCAAAAAGACAAGGAAGGACAACAGGAATAGAAGAGAACACTAATTTATTTTTTAGAATTATAGAAGATTCTTTTGCACATATTTATACAAAGAAAACATGGACATTGTTGCCTTATCCAGTACAACAGACATTTTGTATTCAAAAGAGAATTCGGTTAATCTATAGATATATTTTTGTCTTGTTCTACTGTTTTTGTTTGTTCTACTGTTCTGAAGTACATTTTTAGATGCAATTTTTCTGTATTCTTATACATTTTAGCTCCTTTTATGAGGGCCTTGTAACACCTGCAATCATTTTGCCCATCCCACCCAACAATGGATAACTAATTTAAACTGTGGATTACTTATCTTCTCCACTCCTGGGAAACTCAAACATCTGTCCTGTGTTAGTAATTGAATTCCCTGGTTTGTTGTATTGAGAGTGAGACTGGAGCCATTCACAAAGTCACTTACAAAGTTTTAGATTTTCTATACCTAGAAGAAAAGCGTGTGGCCTGGAGCCATATGGCCTTGGAGAGCCTGGTCCTGCCTGTGTAATTCTTGATCACAGAATCATAGAATGGTTCGGGTTGGAAGGGACCTTAGACATCATGTAGTTCTAACCCCCCTGCCATGGGCAGGGACATCTCCAACTAGAGCAGGTTGCTCAAAGCCCCATCCAGCCTGGCCTTGAACACCTCCAGGGATGGAGCATCCACGACTTCCCTGGGCAACCTGTTCCAGTGTCTCACCACCCTCACTGTAAGGAATTTCTTTCTAGTATCTAATCTAAACCTCCCCTCTTCCAATTTAAACCTGTTGCTCCTTGTCCTTTCACTGTACCTCCTGATAGAGTCCCTTTCTGGCTCTCTTATAGGCTCCCTTCAGATATTGAAGAGCTGTTATAAGGTCTCCCCAGAGCCTTTTCTTCCCTAGGCAGAGCAACCCCAGCTCTCTCAGCCTGTCCTCATAGGAGAGGTGCTCCATCCCTCTGATCATCTTCATGGCCCACTGCTGGACCCATTTCAACAGATTCATGTCCTTCCTGTGTTGAGGCCTCCAAAGTAGAACACAGTACTCCAGGTGGGGTCTCACAAGTGCAGAGTAGAGGGGCAGAATCACCTCCCGTGACCTGCTGGCCACACTTCTCTTGATGCAGCCCAGGACGCAGTGGCTTTCTGGGCTGCCAGTGCACATTGCTGGCTCATGTTAAGCTGCTCATCCACCAACATCCCCAAATCCTCTCCTCAGGGCTGCTTTCTAGCCATTCTCCACCCAATCTGTATTTGTTCCTGAGATTGCCATGTCCCAGGCGCAGGACCCTGCACTTGGCTTGGGTGAACTTCATGCGATTTGCATGAGCCCACCTCTCCAGCCTGTCCAGGTCCCTCTGGATGGCATCCCTTCCCTCCAGCGTGTTGACCACACCACTGAGTTTGGCGTCACCAGCAAACTCCCTGAGGGTGCACTCTACCTCACTGGATGGCATCCCTACCCTCCAGCGTGTTGACCACACCACCGAGTTTGGCGTCACCAACAAACTTCCTGAGGGTGCACTCTACCTCACTGTCCATGTCTCCAAAAAGGATGTTGAACCAGCACTGGTCCCGGTACGGATCCCTGAGGAACACCACTTGTCACTGGCTGCCAACTGAGCCATTGACCACAACCAGCTATCCAGCCAGCTCCTTACCCACCGAGTGGTTCATCCATCGAATCCACGACTTTCCAATTTTGAGACCAGGATGTCGTGCGGGACAGTGTCAACACTTTGCACAAGTCCAGGTAGATGACATCTGTTGCTCTGCCCTTGTCCACCCAGTGTGTGGCAGTATCATAAAAGGCCACTAAATTTGTCAAGCATGACTTGCCCTTGGTGAATCCGTGTTGGCTGTCTCCAATCACCTCCTTATTTTCCATGTGCCTTGGCAGAGATTACAGGAGGATCTGCTCCATAATTTTGCCAGGCACAGAGGTGAGACTGACTGGCCTGTAGGTCCTGGAGTCCTCTTTTGTTCCTTTTTTGAATACTGGGGGTTATGGTCCTCTTTTTCCAGCCTGTGGGAACTTCACCAGATTGCCACTCATGCTAGATAGGGCCTGCCTGGAGATGTAGGAGACTGAACGTGGGCAATGAACTAGGAACTGTGAAGAAATTACTTCAAAATTTCTTTGAGGATTGTTCTGTGAGTGTCAGGAGTCTAGGAGTTTGTTGGAAAGGTGGTTGGATTAAGTGTTGTATAATTAAAGGAACCAGTGATTTCAACAAAGAATATGGGGATTTTGAAATCGGACTGTTACAGCTAGTAGTGAACTTAGTAAACATTCTGAAGTGACTTGACTTCCCCAGTGTAAAGTGGGGAAAAAAGCAAGTGTTAAGAATGTGATCACATACACTGAATTTAACATTTTTATTAATACCGTCTGGACTCTTCTAATGCATTACAGAAAAATTGAGATGACATTTATGTAATTTGTTTTACATTCCCTTGATATCTTCCACTTGGGGAGGCTAGACTTTAATAGTCTGTTGTGGGTTTTTTTTGTTTGTTTGTTTTTCTCAAGGTAATTTCTAAACTTTGGGATCAATTAATTACTAGCTGAGCCACAGGTGCTTTCCTAGGTCAGGTACACCTTATGTATTTTGCTTATATAGTAATGTCAGGGCTCTGACTGTTTTTAATGACATTTCTCCAGTGACATTTGCATAGTTTAAAGGTGTATTTGTTAAGATTAGCTTATTTGACCACCCACCAGTTCTTTATACATCTTTTTGCATATAAAGAACATCTTTTAAGGTGTTCTTATACTGAACTGTTCTTTATAGTTTGCCAATAGGAGTGCTCCAGAAAACCTTTCCCAAGGCAAGCTTCATCTAATCAAAGTAACTACTCCAGATTTTCATATAGCAGCAGAGATATTCCTTAAGAATTTCAGTGACTTCAAAAGTACCACTGAAATATGTGATTTAAACAAGACATAAAAATACCACTAATTCTGTGGCAGACAGATCCTGCATTGATTTATTGAAACAATTTTATGTAGTTACATCGCTTTGTCTGCATAGTAAAGCTCTTTTTTGGGGTTCAGCCTTAGCATCTGTATTTATAATAGTAAAATGACGTTTGTCCCAGGGAAGGAGATCCATATATTACAGTATGTAGTAGTCTTGTACTTCTTGGGTCATACACGTTTTTCTTGTTTGTAGTTTGCCTGTCTTACAATGCTTTTTTATTTTGCCATTCTTTTCCATTGCCTTATTAACTTAAGTATTTGAAAGTTTCTGTTGCTTTCGTGATAGTTTGAAGCTGTAGCAATTACTTAATACAGGAAGCAGATGAATTGTGACATGTTCTGCTACAGCTGCCCAAGATTCAATTCCTGTCCTGGTAACGCGTGTTCTTTTCCAAAGGGCATCCTTTTAGCTTGAACGCTCAGAATCTTGGGTGCTAAAAGGTGCGTAAAAGCTAGGTGTCTGATGGTTTTGGGTTTTTTTTTTTTTTAATGACTGCTTTTTTTTCACAGAAAGTACTGATTCTTTTCCCCAAGAATCCCTTGTTTCAGTGATGTGTATTAACAAAAAACTAAAACCCCAAAATGGAAGGAACAAGTTTTTGATAACTGCTTGCTGCTTGAAATGGACCATATAGGTCATCCAATCAGTGAGCAAAATGAATCCCCTATCCCTTAAAATGTCTGGAAACGGACCATCAAAGCAGAAATTGCCGTTTTCATTCTATTCTATTTGATTCTATTTCTTTCTGAAAGAAATAGAATGAATGTGAAGTGCTGGCTGGCTGTACTGTGGGCACTTTCAGTTAGAGAAGTTGCATACTCTTCCTATTTTTAAGTGTTTCTTAAGTGTAAACTTCCTTTATTTCAAGAACAGGTTTTCATCTAGCTTTTCAGAGGAGTTCAGCTGTGCTCCAATGAGGCTGTATCCTGTCACTTAATTGAATACAATTGTTTCTGCTTTGTAAATCTGAAAATGTTAGAGCAGCAGTGATTGTTCCATGTCAGAATCAAAAATTGAGCCCTGATGCAACATGTGGACACGTGGAATGTATTTTGATCCTCACGCTTTCATCATTTCCTAGAACGTGTTTGCCTTGTTAACAAAGAAATCAAGAACATAACTTCCTTAGAAACTGGGCTATAAATTACTGTGTTTCTCTCAGTGGAGAACAGTGGTACCCCAGAATCTGAGAATGGAAACAAGCCAGCTGCTTTTAAGAGTAGGCTGACTTGTTTTCGAAGTCACTCATGCTCTGGGGCCATAGGCTGTTCTCCAAAAAAAAACCCCAACAAAAATGCAGATATCTGGAGAAAGAAAAGGGGAAAAAAAAAAAAAGGAGGAGTAAAATTGTGTTTCATAATATTTGTGGAAGGTGCAGGTTCTTGTGGTCTAACCTTGGATAGACTGCTATCTCTGGTGAAGTTTGAGATACTGAAGTATACACTTGTAAAGTATGTTGTTCTGAAGCCAGCTCTATTGCTCTTGAATGGGCTGGAAGTACTGGTATCTTCTGTCTCTGAACTATAGTAATCTTAGTTTGGTATTCCTTAATTAAAAAAA